>LPNX010595249.1:167488-179576 GCA_001517045.1 Pseudotsuga menziesii | reverse complement strand
AGACAATAAATGGTCCATAGGGAATAATGAGTCTGCAGCGGGATAGGGGAAGGCCATACAATGTGTGATTCACCTAGTGGGGTGAAAATCTCTATAACATGGCCCAATGACAGTTGCCTCATTGGGAGGATATCATTACTATGTGACCTTCATTGATGACTACTCATGGAAAACTTGGATCTACTTTCTTAAGACCAAGGAATCCGAGGAAGTACTAAGTAAATTCAAGGATTTCAAAGCACAAGTCAAGAATTTTTCAGGGAAGAGGATCAAGATCCTAAGATCAGATAATGGTGGAGACTATACCTCTACGAAATTTAATGACTTTTGTAAAGAAGCAGGAATTAAGAGGGAGCTTACATTTCCCTACAATCCCCAGCAAAACGGGGCTGCTAAAAGAAAGAACAGAACAATTGTGGAGGAAGCCAAACATATGATTCGTGACCAGAGTCTACCCATGTTCTTATGGGTAGAAGAATCCAGAATAACTATATATGTGCAAAACAGATGCCCACATAAGATAGTGAAGAACATGACTCCTGAAGAATCCTTTAGAGGAGTAAAACCAGAAGTAGGTCACTTCCGAATCTTTGGTTTTCCAGTCTACATACATGTGCCCAAGGAGAAAAGGACAAAGTTAGAACCTTCAGGCAAGAAGGTAACTTTTGTGGGATACAGTGAATCTTCAAAGGCCTACAGAATCTATATCCTTGGATCCAGAAAGATTTAAGTTAGTAGAGATGTGACCTTTGAAGAGGAGATGGTTGTCAAGAAAGGCAGAGGATCAGACATGGAGATCGATGATGAAGAAATGGAGAGGAGACCATCTTCCCCTCCTATTCAGAAGGAATTAGCAAAGAAAGATGAACCCATTGATCCTATTGATCCAGTCACGACAGTTGATATTCCCGAAGATACGGCAGTAAGCCGAAAAAGACCTAGATGGGCACAACATACCTTATAGGATGCAGAGGGGCATGAATCCCCACACGTTTCTTTACGAAAAAGAAAAAGACCTCAGAGGTTCTCCAATTATGTAGCATTGATGAGTCACATTATTGGCTCAAAACCCACCACTTATGAAGAATCATCCATTCACCAAGTTTGGAAGGATGCCATGATGGAAGAATATTAATCCATCAAGAAAAATGATCTGTGGGAGATTATACCGAGACCTGAGGGGAAGTCAGTTGTAACTTCCAGGTGGGTATACAAAATCAAACATGGATCATATGGGAGTATTGAAAAATACAAGGCTAGATTTGTTTCCAAAGGGTTCTCTGAGAAAGAGGGAGTCGATTATGATGAGATATTTTCTCATGTGGCTCGATACACTTCCATTAGATCAATCATCGCTATTGCTTCAACTATGGGATGGAAGTTGCATCAGATGGATTTCAAGACAGCCTTTCTCAATGGTATTACTGAGGAAGAAGTATATATTGAACAACCAAAATGGTTTGTTTTCCATGAAAAGGGGTCTCACGTATGCAAACTGAAAAAAGGCGTTATATGGACTCAAGCAAGCACCTCGTGCTTGGTATGGACAGCTGGACGAATTCCTTGTGAGTCTAGGATTCACCAAGAGTGATGCAGACCCCAACCTTTGCCACAAGGTTGTGAATGATGAGACACTGATTTTGGTACTATATGTTGATGACTTGTTTCTTACCGGAAATGAGAAACTTATCTTATGGTGTAAGAAGAAACTCGCCTCTGAGTTTGAAATGGAGGATCTTGGATTGATGCACTACTTCTTGGGATTAGAAGTATGGTAGAGGCAGAAAGTGATTTTCTTAGGACAAGGAAAATACACCATAGATATACTAAAGAGATTCAGAATGTTGGACTACAAGTCCATAGCTACTCCGATGGATGCAAACTTGATGAAGCTGAGGGATTCTGTTTCAAATTCAAATTTGATTGATCCCACTATGTATCGCCAGTTGATTAGGTCCTTGATGTATCTGATGAACACCGGACCAGATATTTGTTTTTGTTGTGAATGCTCTCAGTCAGTTCATGTGTGAACCGAGGCAGATTCACTAGATTGCTGCAAAACATGTGCTCAGATACTTACGTGGCACTGTGGGATATGGTCTACAATATGATTCAGAATGTGACTTGAAATTGCAAGGGTTTACAGGCTCAGATTGAGCTAGATGTTCTACTGATAGGAAGAGTACTTCAGGATTTTGTTTTAGTCTGGGTTCTACAGTAATTTCCTAATGCTATAGGAAGCAGAACTCAGTAGCTCTCAATACTGCAGAGGCCGAGTATATGGGTGCTAATTCAAAAGCCCGAGAAGTAGTTTGGCTTCGTAAACTTCTTGCAGGATTGTTTGTCCAGATTCCAGAGCCCACCATGATTCATTGTGATAACCAGAGTTGTGTGCAGATGTCAGTGAATCCTGTATTTCATGACAAGTCGAAGCACATAGAGATTCGGTATCACTTCATACATGATATGGTGCAGAAAGGTGCGGTCAAGCTACAGTATATTCTGACAGATGACCAGATAGCATATGTTCTCACCAAGCCTCTTCCCAGAGTGAAGTTTGAATACTTTCACGGAATACTTAGAGTAGAAGAGAATGTATCCCTCCATGAGAGGGAGAGATGACTGAAAGACACTTACCATACTTTTTCCCAGGTACCTCTGATCGTCCAGGTTTTCAGCCAGGTATGGGAGAAATCCCATCGGCAGATGAGACGGACAGGTAGTAGATGGTCGGGTTCACACAGGTGCCTATGCTCGTCCAGGCACTCAACTAAGTATGGGAGAAGTCCCATCGAAAGAAGACTCGTACAGGTAGCAAATGGTCGTGTGATTGCACAGGTACCTCTACTCATTCAGGTTCTCATCCAAGTATGGGAATACCCCATCGGCAGATGATACGAACAAGTAGTAGATGGTCGTGCACGTGTGCTCATCCAGGATCTCTAGCCATGTATGGAAGTATTCCATCGGCAATAGAGATATATAGGTAGCATATTATGTTCTCTCATCCATCCGGATAGAAAAAATTCATAAAGACAACCTTCAGTACGTTTAGAGATGATAGAGATAGTATAGATGTATAGATAAAACCTAGATGATCATGATGCTGATGAAGACCGAATAATACCTTCCTTGTTGAGAGGGAGTGTTGGAGTTTGTGCAACTTCAGAAGCTATTCTTATTGTCCTCCTTCGGGAGTTGAACTTGTTGTAATCATTCATACAAACCCTAGAAAGAACAATGTAAGCATTGGGGTGAAAAGCCAACAATAAAAGAAATAAAATAAAATTATGAAATATAAAATTATATTGCTCCCCTAAGTGAAGTCAGCCCCAGTTAAATTCTGAGTGGGAAAACAGTATAAATAGGAGGCACCACTCCTCGTTTTTTCACACAACAGCTCAGAGAAGTGCATAGATTTCTGGGAGAGAGAGAAGTTTGCATACACCGTAGAAGAAGATTGTTTTTAGGGTTTCCATATTTGGAAAGCATTTCCATATTTTTATTTTTCTTTCTTCATTGTACCCTAATCTCAGAATTATTATCTCTAAACAAAGGTTGAAGGGTTTTCTCCCATTTGGGTTTCCCAGGTGAAAAATACTCGTGTTATTGTTATGTGCTTTTTCTATCTTCTAGTGATCCTATTGATAAATGCAATTAAGATATAATCCTATAATATTAAGAAAATATAACATGGTATTAGAGGAGTGCTAGAAGAATCCATTGTCGGAACTTTGTCGGAAACCAGTTGGAACTAGGGTTTCATCTTTCAAAGTCTTCACTCAACCTTTTGGCGGAAAAAGAGACTTAGGAATTTCGCTCTAAGGAGGGCGCATCTTTTAGTGAAGGTAGAATTCAATTTCTTTATTCATTATTCTGCAGTCGTATTTTTTTGAAAGGAGGAATCTGCGATGATGGTTTATTTGTTTCTCGACAGTTTCATACCCTGAAGCGGGTCTATTATCAGGAGAAGCTTCTTGAAAGCTTTCACGGTAGTAAACTCATCAATTTTCTTATTAATATTTATGATTAGGGTTTGGTTTGTCGGTTTTGTTTAAAAATAAATAAAATTCTTTATTTTCTTATTTGTTAAAAAATTTTGAATTATTGAGTTACTATTTATTAATTATTATTAATGTTAGCGTGAATTTATTATAACGTGTTTTAATGTTTTTTATTTTGTTTGAGGGTTGTTGATGTTCTTGATTTTCTTAATTATTAATGTTTTTTTTATTTATTGAATTATTATTATTCATTATTATTAATATTAGTGTGAAATTATTTAAGGTATAATTATTAAAAAAAAATATTTGTTTAATGTTTTTTCTAGTTAATTTTAATATTAATGTGTTAATTTTAATATTAGTTAAAAGTTTAAATTAAGTGAAAGTGTTTAGATTGTTGATGTGAGAGTTTGGCTAATGTTTTAAATGGAAATTTTTTATGTTTTAAAGTATAACTTATGTTTCTGATAATTACATTAATGTTAAAAAATGATTTTTTTGTTTAAATGGTTATGTTTTGTTGTTGCTTTTTGTTTCTATTTTTCAGGATCTAGATGACTAGTTTCCATGAGTCATTCAGTTTTAGGGCATCATCTCGGTTCATAATGTTAGGGTATTTCTCAATTTCTAGAGCTTTCCTTATCTTTCACTTGAAGAGGTGAGGGACGGTTGCAAGTACTTTTTCCTTATCAAGACATATATGGTGCTTGGTATTGTACGAGTGTTCTGCGAAAGTAGAGTTCCTAACTCTGCAGTGGTGTATGTCCGCACCATGTTCTTTTATTCTTGTTTTAATCGAACGGCCAGTCTCACCTATGTAGACTTTATTGCATGAGCAAGGAATGGTGTAGACTCCTTGGAGTAGTTTTTTCTCAATAGGGTCTTTTGCAGAGTCAAGCATGTTTCTAAGAGAGTTAGGAGGAGAGAAAGTAACCTTAATGTTTCTTTTCCTAATAATTTTGGCGATCTTGTTGGTGGTGCCATGGATGTAGGGGAGGATTACTAAGGGTGTGTCGTTGTTATTATTCTCTTTCTCTTAATTCCTATTGTTGTTTCTTTCTATTTTGTTGGCTCTTTTAATGGTTTCTCTGATTTGTTTGTCCTTATATCCATTATTTATAAAGGCTTTTGTGAGATGGTCTAGTTCTTGTTTTAAGTGGTCTTGATCGGCAATTATGATGGCCCAGGTTACTAGAGTGTTGATTATGTCAATTTTTTTAGTATGGTGGTAGTGAGACTCTGCATGAAGGTATATGTTGGTGTTTGTTTGTTTTCTATATACGTGGTGTCCAAGGGAACCATTTTGTTTTCTCATTGTGAGGACATCTAGGAATGGAAGACAGCCTTCATCCTCTTTTTCAATAGTGAATTTTATGTTGTTGAATTGGTTATTGAGGTGTTTAGTGAAGTCCTTTAGAGATTCTTCTCCGTGTGGCCAATTGTTGTATACATCATCTACGAATCGTAGCCACCATTTTTGTTTTCAATTTTGACCTAATTTTGTTGCTGCAACAGAAATTAGGGTTTCCAATTTTGACCTACTTTTTCCATAGTTTTGGCTCAACTCTACCTCTACTCGACTCGCCTCTCTAGGGCGCATTTATCTATGGAGTTAGTTTTCCAAAACTCCAACTTTCATTTTTTACCTAGCCTCTGCTAGGGTCTCAGATCTAGATCTGCAATCAAGATTATCAGCATGAAGGTTAAAGATCGTTTGGAAGGGGATTCCAACTTTATCCCCCGGAAGTCTAGGGTTCTTCTTATACTGGAAGAAAATGACCTATTACAGCGTGTAAATGGAAAGGTCCCAGAACCGAAAGTTGAAGAAGACAAATCTCACTGGAAAAAGAATGATGCCAAAGCAAGGAGGATTTTAGTGGACTCAGTTAGAGATCACTTAGTTCCTCAGATCTCAGAAAAGACGATGACGAGGAGGATGTTCAAAACCCTAAAGAAGTTATTTGAACATATTAGCATCAATGTGAATCTCACATTGAGGAATCAACTGTCGAATATGAAGATGATGAAGTCCGAGAATATTGCCTCATATTTCATGAGGATCATCAAGCTCCGGGACAAGCTAAAGTCCAGTGGAGACAATCTTGAAGAAAAGGATCTCATTATGACCACCTTAAATGGTCTCCCACCATCTTGGGAGTCTTTCATCCAAACTATAAGTGGTCGAACGAAGTTGCCCAATTTTGATAAACTATGGGCAGAATGCACTAAGGAAGAAACAAGAATTGCAGCACGCCAAAGACTTCATGGTACTCAACCTGAGGAAAATCAAGTGTTCATATCTCATGCCAAGAAAGGAAAGGGAAGGGGAAGGAAGCCATACATTCACAAGCATCAAGTTAAGAGATCAATTCCTCCCCTAGATCAAAAGAAACAAAAGAAGGATCTATCTCAGATCCAATGTTACACATGCAAGAAGTATGGTCATTATGCCAGTAGCTGTCGAAGTTCACACAAAAGGAAGCATGAAGCTTCAACGTCTCATGTAGAAGAAGATAATCAGTGCAAGAAACAAAAGAATGAAGATCATACAAAATTCTTTTCCATATCATCCCTTTTAGGTACTATTCCCACCACTAGTGATACTTGGATCATAGATAGTGGTGCATCTAGACACATGACATGATATAAATAAAATCTCTCGTAAGTTGTTGAGAAGGATTCTCATCTTCGTGATGTACTTGGAGATGGTACCAACTACATTGTGAAGAGATTTGGGGCTACCTCCCTTCAGCTAGATTCTAATGATACTCTACACTTAAGTGATGTGCTCTACGTACCTGGTAGGAAAAGAAATATAATTTCCATCTCACCCTTAGAAGACAAAGGATACAAAGTAGCATTTTCAGATGGAAAAGTACTTGCTTGGTAGAAGAACTCAAGCATGGATACAGCCAAAATAATTGGTATGAGAGAGGAGAGCTTGTATCGACTGAACACTCCACCAGTTCAAGCCCTAGTCCACGACTCTACAAGTATGGGTGAGCTATGGCACAAAAGACTATCTCATCTAAATTACAGATCTCTCCCAGCAGTGAAGAACATAGTTACAGGTATACCAGTGCTACAAGTAGAACATGATGGAACATGTAGAGGATGTGCACTTGGAAAGAATGCCAAGAAATCCTTTCCAGATAGTGAGAGCAGATCCAAAGAAATATTGGATCTAGTGCACTCTGACTTGTGTGGCCCAATGACAGTTGCCTCATTGGGAGGATATGATTACTATGTCACCTTCATTGATGACTACTCATGGAAAACTTGGATCTAATTTCTTAAAACCAAGGAATTCGAGGAAGTACTCCCTAAATTCAAGGAGTTCAAAGCACAAGTCGAGAATTTCTCAGGGAAGAGGATCAATATCCTAAGATCAGATAATGGTGGAGAATATACCTCTACGAAATTTAATGAATTTTGCAAAGAAGAAGGAATTAAGAGGGAGCTTACAGTTCCCTACAATCCCCAACAAAATAGGGTTGTTGAAAGAAAGAACAGAACAATTGTGGAGGAAGCCAAAGATATGATTCATGACCAAAGTCTACCCATGTTCTTATGGGCAGAAGCATTCAGAACAACTATATATGTACAAAAAATATGCCCACATAATATAGTGAAGAACATGACTCCTAAAGAAGCATTTAGAGGAGTAAAACTAGAAGTAGGTCACCTTCGAATCTTTGGTTGTCCAGACTACATACATGTTCCCAAGGAGAAAATGACAAAGTTAGAACCTTCAGGCAAGAAGGGAAATTTCGTGGGATGCAGTGAATCTTCAAAGGCCTACAGAATCTATATCCCAGGATCCAAACATATTGAAGTTAGTAGGGATGTGACCTTTGAAGAGGAAATGGTTGTCAAGAAAGGCAAAGGATCAAACATGGAGATCGATGATGAAGAAATGGAGAGGAGATCATCTTCCCCTCATGTTCAGAAGGAATTAGCAAAGAAAGATGGACCCATCGATCCTATTGATCCAGTCACAACAGTTGATATTCCTGAAGATATGGCAGTAATCCGAAAAAGACATAGATGGGTGCAACAGACCTTATAGGATGCAGAGGGGCATGAAGCCCCACACTTTTCTTTACAAGAAAGAAAAAGACTTGAGAGGATCTCCAGTTATGTAGCATTAATGAGTCACATTATTGAATTAGAACCCACCACTTATGAAGAAGCATCCATTCACCAAGTTTGGACGGATGCCATGATGGAAGAATATCAATCCATCATGAAAAATGATCTATGGAAGATTGTACCGAGACCTGAGGGGAAGTCAATTGTAACTTCCAGATGGCTATACAAAATCAAACATGGAGCAGATGGGAGTATTGAAAAATACAAGGCTAGATTTGTTGCCAAAGGGTTCTCTCAGAAAGAGGGAGTCGATTATGATGAGACATTTTCTCCTGTGGCTCGATACACTTCCATCAGATCGATCATCGCTATTGCTTCAACTATGGGATGGAAGTTGCATCAGATGGATTTCAAGACAGCCTTTCCCAATGGTATTATTGAGGAAGAAGTATATATTGAACAACCAAACGGGTTTGTTGTCCATGAAAAGGAGTCTCACGTATGCAAACTAAAAAAAGGAATTATATGGACTCAAGCAAGCACCTCGTGCTTGGTATGGACGGATAGACGGATTCCTAGTGAGTCTGGGATTCACCAAGAGTGATGCAGACCCCAACCTTTTCCACAAGGTTGTGAATGATGAGCCACTGATTTGGTATTATATGATGATGACTTGTTTCTTACCAGAAATGAGAAACTTTCTTATGGTGTAAGAAGAAACTCGCCTCTGAGTTCAAAATGGAGGATCTTGGATTGATGCACTACTTCTTGGGATTAGAAGTATGGCAGAGGCAAAAATAGATTTTCTTAGGACAAGGAAAATACACCATAGATATACTAAAGAGATTCGGAATGTTGGAATGCAATTCCATAGCTACTCCGATGGATGCAAACTTGGAAAAGTTGAGGGATTCTGCTTCAGATTCAAATTTGATTGATCTCACTATGTATCGTCGGTTGATTAGGTCCTTGATGTATCTGACGAACACCAGACCATATATTTGTTTTTGTTGTGAATGCTCTCAGTCAGTTCATGTGTGAATCGAGGAAGATTCATTGGATTTCTGCAAAACATATGCTCAGATACTTACGTGGAATTGTGGGATATGGTCTACGATATGATTCAGAATGTGACTTGAAATTGCAAGGGTTTACAAGCTCAAATTGGGTCGGATACTCTACTGATAGGAAGAGTACTTCAGGATGTTGTTTCAGTCTGGGTTCTGCAGTAATTTCCTGGTGAAGTAGGCAGCAGAACTCTGTAGCTCTCAGTACTGCATAGGCCGAGTATATGGGTGCTAGTTCAGCAGCCCCGATAAGCAATTTGGCTTCGTACCTTCTTGTAGGATTGTTTGGCCAGATTCCAGAGCCAACCGTGATTCACTGTGATAACCAGAGTTGTGTGCATATGTCAGTGAATCCTGTATTTCATGACAAGTCGAAGCACATAGAGATTCGGTATCACTTCATACGTGATATGGTGCATAAAGGTGCGGTCGAGTTATAGTATATTCTGACAGATGACCAGACAGCAGATGTTCTCACCAAGCCTCTTCCCAGAGTGAAGTTTGAATACTTTCGCGAAATACTTGGAGTAGAAGAGAACGTATCCCTCCTTGAGAGGGAGAGATGACTGAGAGACACTTACCATACTTTTTTCCAAGTACCTCTGCTCGTCCAGGTTCTTAGCCAGGTATGGGAGAAATCCCATCAGCAGATGAGATGAAAAGGTAGTAGATGGTCAGGTTCACATAGGTGCCTTTGCTTGTCCAGGTACTCAACCAAGTATGGGAGAAATCCCATCGAAAGATGAGTCGAACAGGTAGCAGATGAATGTGTGATTGCACAGGTACCTCTACTCGTTCAGGTTCTCAGCCAGGTATGGGAATACCCCATCGGCAGTTGAGATGAACATGTAGTAGATGGTCATGCACGTGTGCTCATCCAGGATCTCTATCCAAGTATGGAAGTATTCCATCAGCAATAGAGACGAATAGGTAGCAGAATATTTTCTCTCAGCCATCCGGATAGAACAAATTCATAAAGACAACCTTCAATACGTTTAGAGATGATAGAGACAGTATAGATGTACAGATGAAACCTAGATGATCATGATGATGATGAAGACTGAAGAATACCTTCCTTGTTGAAAGGGAATGTTGGAGTTTGTGCAACTTCAGAAGCTATTCTTATTGTCCTCTTTCAAGAGTTGAACTTGTTGTAATCATTCATACAAACCCTTGAAATAACAATGTAAGCCTTGGGGTGAAAAGCCAGCAATAAAAGAAATAAAATAAAATTATGAAATATAAAATTATATTGCTCCCCTAAGTGAAGTCATCCCCCATTAAATTCTGAGTGGAAAAACAGTATAAATAGGAGGCACGCCTCCTCATTTTTTCACACAACAGCTCAGAGAAGTGCACAGTTTTCTGGGAGAGAGAGAAGTTTGCATACACTGCAGAAGAAGATTGTTTTCAAGGTTTCCATCTTTGGAAAGCATTTCCATATTTTTCTTTTTCTTTCTTCATTGTACTCTGATCTCATAATTATTATCTCTAGACGAAGGTTGTTGGGTTTTCTCTCATTTGGGTTTTCCAAGTGAAAAATACTTGTGTTATTGTTCTGTGCTTTGTCTATCTTCTAGTGATCCTATTGATAAATGCAATTAAGATATACTGCTATAATCTTAAGAAAATCTAACATATGATAGTGGGCCTATTATTGGTAATCTAGATGACATAGAAGTCATTACATCCACGTGGTTAGGAATTTCTACTGAGAAACTTACTACAAATGAACAACATTTATGTTGCTCCATAATCCCATCCTTGATCACAGTCATGTGGAAATCAAGGGTGAAGGATGTTAAAATTCCTTCCAATAAAGAAGCCATGGAAGCTATGATTCAAAGAAAACTTTTACATGACCTAGATATTTTTTATCAAGTTGACGTCAGTTTATATGTGTGTCATTTTTGTGACAACTGCTAGACATCCTTGAAATTGTCATAATTAAAGTGCACACTCATTGAGGTTATAAGATGGAATTAATTTACAATAATATTTCTTGATGAAATTAAGAAATCTCACCCTGATATTTTTTTTAAAGTCCAAGTGCTTAAGAATGGCCATCACTTTTATTTCCAAGGTAGAAGAGTATCTCTTGAAAATACCTCCATTATTATGACATCCAATATTGGATCCACAACACATGCAAACAATGGAAGTAATATAATTGGATTCACTTTTGGAGAAAAAACACATGAAGAAGCTAGATATTCACCCTTAAAACTAGTAGTCATAAACAAATTGAAGGGTTATTTCCAAGACACTAATAATGATGAGATTATCAGAGAGCTATCCAAAACAAATGCATCCATGATGAGAGATATTTGACATCTTAATAATGTGCAATTCACAGGGATCCCAATAATTGCAACAATTAATTGGTTATGGATTGGTGGCTTAACCAAACCTATACCACAAAGTTGCAAGATAATCATTAATTACATACGTAAAAATTTATAGTCTTTAGTGAAGATTCTTCTCGTTGAATACTAAAAAAGTATGACCTCGATATGGAAAGACACATACATTCAAATCTACATCAATTAATCAATTGGGTAATATTGTAAACTTCATGTTTATGATTAAGAAATGTAGCGGTAATGAAGATCCACACTTGTTGATAAATAGAATCCAAAAGACGTTATGGAAAGCAAGAAATTACATGATACATGGATTGAGAAGCTCACCGTTCAAGCAAAAGAATTACAACATAGAGGTCCATAACCACATCAAGATAAAGGAACTAATCCATACTACACATCTCAAGTCCACATTCCATCACAAATCCAGAATAAAATTGACATCAGCAAATCAACTTTGAGGACAAAACTGCCCTTAAAGGTGGTGGCAATGTTACAAGCATAAATGATAAACAAAACATAAATAATAAATAATAATACAAATTAATAATTAACTAATAAA
>LPNX010595249.1:136049-167286 GCA_001517045.1 Pseudotsuga menziesii | reverse complement strand
ATA
This sequence comes from Pseudotsuga menziesii, assembly GCA_001517045.1. Lineage (NCBI taxonomy): Eukaryota > Viridiplantae > Streptophyta > Pinopsida > Pinales > Pinaceae > Pseudotsuga > Pseudotsuga menziesii. Next base: position 167,283 of record LPNX010595249.1, on the reverse strand, counting down.
TATATATATATATATAGATAGATAGATATATATATAGATATAGTATATTACTGAAGATGGATTCTCTTCTATAACACACGGATTCGGTGTTACATGTTGTGGTTAAAGGCCAAATTCAAACATGGTGTCGAGAATCCTGCAAGCCTTTTTAGTAAATCGACCCTTATTGTTTTTCTTCAAAGTGGTATACTCAGAGTGGGCCATCGCCTAAATTTTTTTTTGTTTAAGTGTTACTTGAAATAGGCCCAACAACCCCTTTTTTGTTAAGTTCAAAGTCACACAATTCTTTCAAATTGGCCTAAAAACCTTGTTTTGAAGAGAATGTCATCTTCGAAAAGGGCCCAATGGGTTGCTTTGTGAAGAGTCCCAATGGCCTTAGCTTTTAGATTAGGCACGTCTTAAAAAGAGGCTTGATGGGCTATCTTTCGAAGAGATAAATGGCCATATCTTTTGAGATGGCCAAATGAAATGCCTTACCTTTAAAAGTGGCCAATGAAGATTGAGCGAGGTTTTCGTTAGTGGCCCATTGATATCAATGCATTCTTTCGAAGAGGATTGATGAGCCAATCATCGAACAAGGTTGATGGCCTGAAATATGGAGAAGGTAATGAACCAATAATGCAAAGCGAGTCATGATCAGGTAAAAGGACAAAAAAGGGTCCCCCTCCCTCCAAGTGGTGCCCAAGGGGGTTGGATACGTGACTGGATTGAACAAAGTTCATTTACAGAATATTAACAAAGTTTATATCCAATATAAAAAAGACAATAGATCAAAATCCTTAAAATAAAAACAATATATAATCATTGGATAAGATAAATTATGATATAACATTCTAAAATGCCATGTGGCGGTGTACTTATAGCATTGAATAGTCACCATGGTTAATAGGTCATGTCTTTTTTTTAACAAAAACAGTTTGAAGAGTTATATTAAAATAGTTGAAGACAACCATCAATTACAAAAACTGAAATTTTCTATCATGCAAATATTCAAGATGAAGCTCCAAAAAATTCTTATTGCAAGGTCACAATCCATGTTGTTCTAGCTATCTATTAGTCTAACTATCCTTTGGAGCTATAAGTTCACACATATTGTCCTAGTATTACCAGGCATTTAAACTACATAATTTATACTTATTCAAAAAGGAACAAAACCTCCATGAGCTATTCATTCATGGTTGAGTAGTTGGTTGGCATGTAAACTGTGTCCTCCTCCATTCCTTTGTATCTTGCGAGCTGTGAAGACTGGCAGTGGTTGCATTTGTTCATGCCCAATCATTTTTCCACATTGGTTTTGATATGCTCAATCTGCCCACCCAGGTCTCTTGTATTCCCCTCAACATCCTCTAGGCGAGAGCCCATTCTTGTCAATTGAAGCAAAAAATGTCTCTGCATGATGTTTAGGAGCCTTCCAGATGGTTGTGAGCGTTCCTCAGCATTCTCTTGAAGCCCAGGAAATCAATCCTTATCCCACTGTAAAATTTTCTCTAGCTCATCATTGTTTCCTAGTTGCAGTCCACCTCTTCTTTTCTTTGGTCGAGGTTCCAATTTCATGCTATCTCTTTCAAGTTGCCTTGCTTATCAAGCAAGTCCATTAAGCAAATGCGTGACAAAGATTTCCCTATTTCTTCTCGAGACTGGTTTTCCAAGAGAGAGGTTGGCGACCACCTAAGCTCTCCTTCCTCATACCTCTTGCACTCACTATCGTCGTGATTATGTTGTGATTAAGGCCATTAACCCCCATCCCTTTCCACCTGCAGCTTTGGGTGGGACTACTGTGTTTGCTAGTTTGTTCACTTGCGATGGCATTAAGTATTGGTGGGAGAGCTTAGTCACTTCCCTCCACGTGATGTACACTCCCCATATCTTTGCCACAGGGAGCCTCCCTATCATTTTAGTCCTCGAGGTCCAATCCATTGCCTATGTTGCTCCCTTTGGATGGGCGCACCATACCCTTTCTCCTAGGGCACCCACTTCCTCTTCAGTGCACTTTCATTTCGAATGATGGTGCTAGGGAAAAGTTTTGCCCCCACATTCATCAACTTGTCCATGACTTCATTGTTGCATCTTTTGACATGGTAGAAGGAGATCTTTGGGATGGGGTTAATTGAGTTTAAGATTCTTTTTTGCATACGGCAAGGGTTTAGATCCTTTCCCTTCCAACATTTTTATACCTTTCCTATTTTTTCATCTTTTCTCTGACAATCTTTGAGTTTCCGAAGATAACAATGTTTTGCATATTTAGAGATGCAATTAATTTGACTCCTTGCAGGAGAGCCATCCACTCTAATCCATTGTTTGTTTTTTACCAAGTCCCCATGTGAAGGTTTCTATTGTATTTCCTCTTGGGTCTATTATAGCCCCTCCTGCACCTGCCTCACCTAGAATAGGTCATGTCTTTTTAATCAAGATGTGTCACTTCATTTATTATTATTATTATTATTATTATCGGTATTATTATTATTATTAGATATATTTATGTTCACTATATTGATATGCCATAATTGTAGCCATTAAGTGTTACAGTCTCTTGTTTCAAAACCTTACTTTAACACAAATCTGCAATTAGTCGTTTAACAATGCACTCTACGAAACTCTATGAAAGGTAGATGATTCGAATCTACATAACAAGGTGCTGAGACTAAGAAACTCTCCTTCTCCAACACATTGATCTAAGCCATGTCAAGCCGCAACAAAGCCAATCCTCTTTATAAATGGGACCTCTAAGAGCACAAATGCAATCTACAATATTATTGTGATGTAACACTGTCTTAAACACATGTTGCAGCCAGAACCAAGAACCTTGAGAGTTCAACCCTTACACTATGATATCATTATAGAAATTAATAACAAGTTCCATGATCATCAAATAACTCCACACACCCATTTAAGGAGAGAAAGTAATACCAAGAATATATTCAATAATTGATAAGTGGTGATAAATGTAAATGTTCAATCATTTACTGCATAAAGAGTATTGAGATGTATTAATAATATAAATTGAAAAAAATATATTCAAGTCCTTAAAAATAAATAAAAATAAAAGTAAAATTTAAAAATAGCTAACTATCTATAATAATAAAAAACTTTTAAAAGATTAATAATTATAAAATTATAATAGCCCCCAAGGGTGTAGACTCACAAGTGCCATGTAAATGAAGGAATATTGTAAAGGAGGTCTCAAATTCAAATCTCACCCCGACTTATCCGTGCCCCATGCTTGCGGGTTGTGTGAATGCACTTGAGGTTATAGTGCAAGTACCAGAACTGGCAGCCGTGTCATGCGAGTACCAGAATTGCCCAGTTACCGATTCCCCGGTATAAAAAAAAAAAATTATAAAATTATAATAAAATAAACAAAAAAATTTAAAAATAACTAACTACAACAATAAAATAAAATCTTTAAAAAGCACTAATAATTATAAAACTATAATAAAATATAAATCCAAATTTTGTATTAATATCCATATATTTTTCATTTATGTTTTTTATCCCTTTTAATGATTATTAAATTTAAGTTAAAAGGGATCTATGCAAATTTATAGAAAATCAGCATCTATATAATTTTCTTTTTATCCTTTTTAATGATTATTAAATATAAGTTAAAAAAGATCTATACAAATTTACAGAAAATCATAATTAGACATGACCTTTGGTAAAGAGCAAACTAATCTTGATTATTTGATTATTTTGTATTTAGCCAACTATTCATTATACAAGTCAAGTTTAAGCATACTTTGATATTTACACATAACATGTGAGTGGTGTTCCATGGCGCTCTAGAATTTTTTATTTTTTTTCATCATATAAGTCAAGTTTAAGCATACTTTGATATTTACACATAACATGTGAGTGGTGTTCCATGGCGCTCTAGAACTCTTTTTTTTTTCATTATATAAGTCAAGTTTAAGCATACATTGATATTTACACATAACATGTGAGTGGTGTTCCATGGCGCTCTAGGACCTTTTTTTTTTTCTTGCCAATTTTAAATAGGTAAAGAAAAGTAAAAAGAATAGTGAGAAATGCCTAAACAATTTCCCAAACCCAAACCCAAGGCATTTCTAACCTTCCAGGAATGTTGAAGAGAAGTATATTTTCACGCAGGGAAGTCATGTGCAGGTGGACTTTACAGCTCAGAGTGATGTGTGAAGCTTAACCAAAATGAAAAAAAATCAAGTCCACAGTGAAAAAATAAAATTATAAAAATAAGTTAACATTAATTAATATATATATAATTAATATATATATATATGAAAAAATAAGTCCATAATGTAAAATATAAAATTATAAAAATAAGTTAACATTAATTTATATATATATAAAACTATTATACATCCATCTTAACCTACGACCACCCAGAAAGATTTGAGCCTTAGTTTTGTTTATAATTCTTGTTGCTCCGAGGTTAAGATGGATCCATTGCAAATTTTACAAACCCAACTAATTATAGAAGAAAAGTGTGAAATGGGAGATAGCCAACACCCCATGACATGAAATTGACATAGCTCATCATCCAATCCCAGTGATTTTGATAGGCTGTATACAGAAAAGATCAAGCTTACCTACTTGATCGACAGAAGTCTGAACAATGTTTTATTTCAACAATAAAAAATGATGGTATTTATAACAAATGAAAGGTCTGTCATGAAACTATATGCTACATATGATCCTCTCGGACTGAAAATGACACTCTTCGTAGTAGTTGAGAAAAGCATGCAAAAGCCTCTATTCTCAAATAACAGACAACTTTAATAAATGAATGAATACATTTAAGTCCAGGCCTAGTATCACATGAAATACCTTAAGACCTTTCAAAACCTCACCTGATCTGTAACCTCACTTTCAAAAATGATCAAAAGAACGATCAGGTTTGTGCCCACACTCCACGCCAACAGCAATTTATAAATACTTTGCTATAGAACATCAATAAACGGCCTATAAAGAAGTTGCAAATAGCCAAAACATCCAGCCCAGAAACAGGTAATGCAAATCATAGTTGCTCAGACAAGTTCTTAAACTTTGGCGAAATGTGAATTGTCGTTGTTGAAGAACATGTGGCCAATTATAAAACAACGACTATGACCACAATGATTATCACCACAGCTAAAATTATCAATGGTATCCAGCAACTCTGTAAGTACAAAAATCAGATCCATGGTAAGTGCCGAATTCAAAATAAAACATCAAAACAATAAAACATAATTTGGTATGTCATAATACTACAAGGATCATGAACATTGAAGTTGGAAACAAATGGAAGTGCAAGTTCTAACCAGGCACTTTCTAGACTTCTGACTTTTGGATGCTTTAGCAAGGTGGGTTGTAGCTTCGGCAGTAGCAACATATGAACTCTCGATATTAGAACCGATGTCATCTGATAGAAAAAACAGTCAGCTTGACAGTAACATAATATGTAAATCAATAAAATTGCCACAGCAACTCATTTTCTTACCAATCATGACGCCTTGCTCATTAACGAGTACAGCAAGATCCTTAAAAATCTCATTAACTTCTGTAATTTGGTTCTGAATTTCCTTTATCCCTTGGTCTCTTTCTTCAATGATGGCTTCATTAAAGGACACTTCATTGTCTAATTGGATAAATTCTTGTCTGCAAGGCACACAGTTAAGAAAACACCATGAATTCATTCATAAAGCAGCATTCCAGGTGCCATGATGCAACAGGCAATGTGAATTCCAACTAGAGATAATAACTGGGATCTGGAATGCTCTGGTTGCTTAGTCCATGTCCTGCATTAATCTTAGAAAATATTTTGGCAGACGAGCTGTCATAATTATTCCTATGGCTCTATAGCTGGATAGAAAGCAACAGAAAGAAAAGAGTTGATATAAATCACTTGAGATCATTCATGCTGTGTTCTTCATCTCCTCCTTGTCTTCAGAATGAAACAATTCAATATAGGGGTCACATTATATATATGGGAAAATTCACAAATTATGAGCTTTACAAATTCCATTCACTCACTCGAAAGCGATAAGTCTGTTGAACTGAAGGTTGCTTCCTATTAACAGTCAATTCACAATTCATTTAGCAGTTTTTATCAATTTATTTCTGATAAAACAGAAAGCCATCCAGATGTGTTGCAGCTGAAGTGCATGATCTTTGTCTGCAACCCACAAATTTTAGAACTATACAAATTAAGATCGATTCCTATTTCTTAAAATCTATCATTTGTAGCCACCATAGAACACGTCAAGACTAGGTGTTTTGAAGTAATTGCAATCAGATCATTACACGATAAAATACATGCTATGCTAAGCTTGTTTTATGAATGATCAAATTCAATCAAATGCCAGTCTGGCACAAAAACTTTTTTTTGTACACAAACAAACAAAAAGAGCATGGAAACTCTAAGCAACCGATGGTAAAAGAAACATCATGTTAGATGCAAGTCAAGAAAAGTGGGGCCAAGTACCTTCAGGGGATGAAGGGTTCTTGGAGTTCTCCAAGGTAGATGGAATCTCTTTCAAGTAAGCCAAATTGTGGTAAAGGTTTGCCGCTTATGTAGTTCACTGTCTAATTATTAGTCTGCAGTGTGCACAGTCCAGACGTAAGAAGTGATAAAACTGTAGACTCCTTTATATGCCAAACTAGATACCCATACTCAATTAGAGTGTGAATTGAGTTACATGAACTATGTTGATTCAACCTGCCATATGGAAGAATCAGTTTGATAGGGAAGAATTTGAAGTTTTAGACTTATTCTATATTGCTTTGGTGGATTTTTGGCTTTTACCCAGCCTGCATCTGATGAGCCAGTGACAGAATAAACAAAATAAACTCTAGGAGAGGAAAATTCCATAAAATCATCTCTGGGGAGGAAGGATGTCTTAAGACAGAAAGTGAGACTGATCCAATTTTATAAAGGATTTCAAAATTTTGAAGAAGCTCTTTTCTACACAGTAAAATGAATGGGAAATAGAAAATAGTAAGGGAAGTCCATGTAATGCATGTAGAGACCTTCATCATATTTCGAGGAAATGCACTTACAAGAAAGACGAAAGACAAAATTATTATAAGAAAAAGGGAAAAGGGACTGGTTTCTATGATATGCAAGAATAAATTGACCAAAGAAAATGTTTTAGCAAATGAGTCATCGCATAACAAAGAAGCATAAACTAGAGACAGTTGGAGATAGCCGGTGGGATTGTTGTTGAGAAATTAACTCTGAAGGTCCTCACTCATATTTATGTTGTGGTGTGATGAGGAGGACTTGGACTTTGTCCTTGTATATTTATGTAATAAGTGAAAGTTATATAAATAAAGTGATGTTTCATACTCTAAAGTTCATAGAATGGGTCTTGTTGCCGCCTTTCACACACCTGGGGGAGACGTGGCAGAAATCTTCAAGCCACTCGGTGTGTCCTTGGGGGCAAGTCTCCGAGTCAAGGCTGTCATCTTGTTCTTGACTCCTCCGTTTAGGCTCGACTCCTAACGAAACCAAGGGAGATAGACCCTATTAAGTTACTAAGGCTAATTACTTTAGTATGATGGTATTAAATTGAATAAGTTGCTTAAGAGTTTGAAATTAACAATTGAGAACCACAGATAACAAGATGAAAAATAAACACAAGTAAGCACAATGCTGACACACAATATATATATCAAAAGAAGTAAACAAATAACCAGTGCCTTAAAATGGAGTCGCAAAATGATTAAATGTGCTTGCATGTGCTTGGAGTGAATGTTTTGCAATTGTCTCTTGGTACGTTTTAAGTTAATATGAAAAATGAGTGGATTAAATTAGGTGAAGGGGGGGCTCCAGATATACCCGAGGGGTACTTGGAGTATGTCCAAAAATAAAACCTTCACGGCTACCTGCAAGGCGTTTGTGGGTTGGATGGAGTCTCGGAGACTGTGTTCATAATACACCCGTTAGGGTGTAATAGAGATCGACGCCTCGAGGTCACTTTCCAGTTGTTCCCACTCCTTTGGGTATTTTTCCACCGCTTACGATTTGTTCGAGGCATTTGATTTTCGCTTGATGGTGGTTAATTGGGGAAAGTGAAACCTAATTAATCTAGTCACTCACATTGCTTTTGATGCAGCTTGACTGATCGGACGAACCGCAGCCAAAACGCAGAGCATACACAACGGAGTCTTTGTAATTTTTAATAAATTTTAATCGATGTGTTTTTATTAGAAAGAAAACCCTCCAGGAACCTCTTTCGGTCCAAGTGGACCTCAATCGAGGAATCAAGGAGGGGGTTGATTTTAAATTAATTGCTTGCAAAAATTTAATAGTGAATAATGAAGCAGCAAAAATAAAACAAACCACAGGTTCTCTAATTAAATCTACCACGATATTCTTTCACCTTTCGGTTCAATCGGGATTCATCGGGTAAGTATTAAAGTTACTTTGACTTTATAATATGGAAGATATGATGAAAGTAATCAAAGTACACTATTTTGCATAAATAAAACTAATCTAGAGCAAAAAATAGGAAAAAACGACGCGAATCCCCCCAGGGGGGATGGGGAATGGGCTCGAAAAAGCCTGTTCGAAATTGTTTTTTATTACCAGTGGTTACAATATCAGTAAACTGATATAATGTCTCTTGGTTCTTATACAAAATGAACCCAAGAGCTTGCGAAGTGCAAAAATTAAAGATTTCGGAGAAAGGAGAGACCCTTGGGGGGTTTCAGATGGTCCAAAAGTCACTTTTCGGGCAGCACCTCCTCCTCTTTTCTATTATACCTGCTAAAAACTAGCAAGCTTATTAAACTTAAGTATGCCCAAAATCACTTTGAAAGTACCTTTGGGTCAACACACTTTTAACCGAAAAAAGCTAAGTTAAAAGTTAAAACTAGTTTAAAAAAAGGTGAAAAGAGGAACCAAGAAAAGCAAGCTTTACTTGGGATCTTGGCTTGCCTTTTGGGCAGCCAATATGATGTGCACTGATTGCTGGATTTATCTTTTAAATTACGAAAGAGAAATCTAATGCATGCAAGCTACAAATTTTCTTTAAGATACCATGCAAAAAAAACGATTTCCCTAAAGCTAGATCTAAATGCTTATGAAACCTTTTTAAAGAACAAGATCTAGATTATGAGCTTTGAGATAATAGATCTATGTTGAATTTTACTCTAAGATGATAGATCTAAGCAAATCAAAGCTACGAAACAAGTAACCAAATAGATTTTAAATTTTAAGAGGAGAAAGAGAAGGCGGCAAGCTTGTAGCCTTGAAGATCAACCGTGGAGCTTTCCAGTGGAATGTCGAGGGACTATGCCTTTGAGAAAGTTTTGGAGAAAGTGAGGAAGCAAAGTAGATCAGCACCCTCTCCAAGCTAGGAACCTCAGTGAAACATGGCAATGCTCATCCACACATAATAACATGACACCATCTTGCCTCCAAATCTTTTCTTTATTTCAATGAAAAAAATAGCAACATTACAATAGAAACAGAGCTTCAATCCGACTCTAACTAGCTTGGAAAGGAGGAAACTGTGCTTTATTTATAGCAAAAACTGAAACCCTAGCCCAGAGGGGGCGCATGCATGACTGAAAGAGAGACTGAAGCTGACGAGAGTCAAGCCAAGCTTGATCTGATGGTGAACTGAGTCTGATCTGATGATGAACTGAGTCTAACTGGATGAACTGAGTCTAACTGGACTAGAACTGCAAATTGGAGTGACACCTCACTCAGTGAACTGAACCAACCAACAAACAACTCCCAGCTTGATCCACACGTGTGGAGGAGAGAGAAAGGAGGGCGCAACCCTAGATATGCATGAGCCAGTTAAGCTCATCTTCAGCCTTGATCATGCCTTCAGTGAAGGAATGGGAACTCCCGATCAATCTGAAGTCGATGAGACTGACTTCAGTCAAATCGGAGCAAAATCCACTAATTTAGGAATTTGGATTTGCTCCATTATTTAATTAATTTTTAATTAAATTAATTAATATTTGATTTTTTGGGTTTTCTGACCTGAGCGATGGGAAAATCACTCAAAACTTAGGAAAAGTGGGTTTATAGGTTTACCGGGTGCTCTGAGTTAGAAAATGAGCACCCCCGTGACTGAAACTGACTTTTAACCCCACTTTTATTACAAAACCATTTTTTTCCAATTAAACTATTAAAAAATAGTCAAAGTTTTGTGGAAAATTTAAAATTAAAAATTAACAAAAACAAAACCTGGGGGGACATAGCACATGTTCATATGACTCGACCATAATGCCTAGTATGTTTATACATTGACACACAGACTCTAATAACCTCAATAGGCCTAAATGCCAAGCCGACCACCCCAACTTTGGAGGTATTGAGTGAAAAACTCATAAATTATCAGTCGTTTATTCAACAACCAATAATAACCAAGGGAAAAAACACTCTGGGCTGATCAAATTGACAAATAAAGTCCAAGAGACCGAGCCTTTTACAGACACTACCATGCTAGAACATTTTATTACAACTCCCCCAAGGTGGTATGAACATGTGGTAGATAAAAAAACACTTCTCAGAAGCAAGTCTGAAGGTCTTCAGAAGTCCGAACAAATCATCTTTGTTCGGTTCACCAGGCTCACTTGATAACACCAACTAAGTACAACTTAGGGGGTAACAGGTCTCACTTTAAAGTTTATTTAATAATTAAAGTGAATTAATTATTAAATGTGAGTGCATTAAATGATTGCCCTAGATTTTGTAAAAGTATTTCAACCTTAGATTAGGTGGTTACGATAGGTGGTTACAATTTTAAAGTATAAAACAGAGAGAGGGAGAGGACAAATGGAATACACCATTAATGAAGAGAGAGAGAAGAAGATTGAGGAGAGAAGGAATGCCCTGGAGGAGTGGCATGATTCCCAAGGCAAGGAGCAGCGCAATTCCCAAGGAAACCAGATTTGTACAGCAGCAGTCTGACAGTGACTGTATAGCACATGTGTGGGCACATTTCCCGAGGTATTGATGTTGCATTTATTGCAAACTGACAGGCCGTACTGCTGCAATAAATTTTGGCACGTGTGGCACAGTTTTTTGGGCAAAAAAGTACAGCAGAAGGTACAGTCGTACAGTTGTTAATGGGCACAAAAATCGAGGTATTTTGCTTGTTCGAGTTTGGGTATTTATGTCAGTGAGGATTGAAGGAATTATTTCGTGTGTAGATGGAAAATTTCTGAGTATTCTTCTTAATAAAAAATTTCTTCTTTCTAGGGTTTTCCCCAGAGTTGGGGTTTTGCCCGATCTGTTGACCAAAACATCTATGTCTCATGTGTATGATTGATACTTCAGTATTTGAGAAGATCTTGAAGTGGTGCTTTTATTTCAAGTTTATGAGTAAATTTTTAATCAAAAACCCTAGATATTCAAGTGTTTGACAGAATGTGTGAATGGAAAGTTTCATATTAATGTCATTTATTTTCTTCATGGTATCAGAGTTGAACTGAAGTAGGGTTCAAGATTGTGATTCACAGTTACAAGTTGTGTTGTCTTTCAAGTTAAAAGATTTTTTGTAAGTAAATTCCAATGATGAGTATATGGTATGAAGATAGATTGGATGGAATATCCAACTATCTTCCATGGAAAGTAAGGATAACTGTCGTATTAAAAGAATGGAAGATATGGAATTATGCTAAGACCAAGATGCTTTGGATGAGTTTCAAGCCCTTGAAGCCAGAGCCCAGAGAGTGATCCTAGATGGAGTAAAAGATCATCTTATTGCACATTTGGCAGAGAAGAAAACTGCTAAAGACATATGGGATACCCTGAACCAATGATTTGAAGCCAAGAATGAGAACCGCAAAAATGGCACTGAAGGACAAGCTACACAATGTCAAGATGAACAAAGATGAGGGTATGGATTCCTACATAACTCGAGTGGCGCAAGTCAAAGATGAGTTAGTAGTCGTAGGAGATATTGTCCCAGATTCAGAACTGGTGAGGATAACCCTGAAGGGTTTCACCAAGAAGTGGGAAGTATTTGTGAAGTGCATTGTTGGTAGAGAAAAGCTTCCCAATTGGTCCAGACTGTGGGCTGACTTTACTCAAGAGGAGATTCGAGAAGGGTCTCTGGGTAGTTAGGTCAATGAAGAGTTGGAGCAGAACATGGCACTTGCAACAAAAGTTAACAAGAAGAAGAAAGACATCAGTCGAGTCAGATGTTACCAGTGTGGTCAGATGGGACATTATGCCTTGTAGTGTCTTGAGAAGAAGAAAGAGAAGACAGCGAGAGACATGGCGACATCTGCAGCAGTAGAAGACTATGCAACAAAGTTTGAACAAGAGTCTTCTCTTGTCTCGATTGATTCCAGTTTAGGGAGCTCAGTTTTTTAGAATGTTTGGGTTGTTGACAGTGGTGCAGCCAGACACATGAATGAAATCTATGATATATTTCATATCATCAGAGAGTTGGGGCCGGGACACTTCATTCAAACAGATATTGATAGTCCACAAATAGCGATACGAGGGGTTGGAACAGTTAGATTCCAACTAGACCTTGGTGAGATCCTAGAAATACACGGAATGTTTTTTGTACCTGGGATGAGAGTCATTAAACTCTCAGTATCATCCTTTGAGGATGAAGGTTATGGGATGATGGTGAGGTCTGGCCATGTTTTCCTGTATCGGAGAGATGAGCCAGTTGGAACTTGGTACTACCATTCTGTTAGGAGATCGCAAGAACAGGCTCTATGTTTTGCAATGTTCCCACAAGTTTCTGGGACGCCGGAGCGCGGGAGCAGGGAAACGCACATTGGGGACATGTGGAGACCACCCCCAAATTTTAGCGAAATTCGGGGGGGGCGGAGGGGCACCCAGGTCTTAATAAAAATTAGTATTACAAATTATTAAATCCCAGCAACAACAATTCAATGATTCATCCCATGTAAACTACTAAAAGTAAATAATAAATAGTAAATACTAAGTTTATCATTGTGCAATGTAAATCAGAATATAGCAAATTAATAATACAAACACGTTATACAATTCATCATGATAATTTTCAAATTTGTCATTTGAATTTGGATATTCATATTTCTAATTTTAGTCATTGTAATTGAAAACTTGAATCAATGATATTGCATGCTAAAATAATGAAATAGTAAATTACTAAAAACTAAGCCTGAAATAGAGACTTAACAACAATTAAAATTAAAATTTTGTTTTTTTAAACTGAAATTGGGAAAATCATGGGGGGCATCTAGGAGCCCCCAGTGTCTGGAGGGGGCATGTGGGAGCCCCCCTTCACCGGAGCGCGCTGCAGAACAGGGGGACGTGCCCCCTTGCGAGTTTCCGAGAGTTTCTTGATTTTGGGAACGCTGGGAAACGTTTCCACAGAAGCCCCCAAGCCCCCGGGGCACAGGGAGCAAGGGGGCGAGTCCCCGTGTAACACTGATGTTTTGAGAGGGCACATAGTACATCCAAGAGCAGGTGGGTGGCTGTCAGAGTCAGAAGATGAGGCGAGAGTTGCATCTGATAGACATGGTTCTAATGAGGAGAGTGACTCTCTCCAAAGCATTGGCAAGAGACTCAGCCAGTCTAGTGATGGTGTATATGAGCAGGTGGATGAGGCTCAGGTTGAGTCTCAGGCTTCAAAGTTCCAGTATGGAGTTGAGCACTTGTATCCGAGAGTGATTCCAGAGCAGGAGGGAGTTGTTTCAAGAGTCAGAGATGGAGATGGTGTTGTGGATCTTCCTCGTTAAGAATGAGTGTTGAAAATTAACTCTGAAGGTCCTCACTCATATTTTTTGGCGTGGTGTGATAAGGAGGACTTAGACTTTGTCCTTGTATATTTATGTAATAAGTGAATGTTATATAAATAAAGTGATGTTTCATACTTTATAGAATGGGTCTCACTTTAAAGTTTATTTAATAATTAAAGTGAATTAATTATTAAATGTGAGTACATTAAATGATGGCCCAAGATTTTGTAAAAGTATCTCAACCCTAGATTAGGTGGTTAAGATAGATGGTTACAATTTTTAAAGTATAAAACAGAGAGAGAGAGAGAGAACAAATTGAATACACCATTAATGAAGAGAGAGAGAGGGAGAAGGAATGCCCTAGAGGAGTGGCACAATTCCCGAGGCAAGGAGCAACACAATTCCCAAGCAGCCAGAACCATACAACAGCAGTCTAACAGTGGCCGTACAGCACACGTGTGGGCACATTTCCCGAGGTATTGTTGTTGCATTTATTGCAGACTGATAGGCCGTACTGCTACAATAAATTCTGGCACGTGTGGCACAGTTTTCGAGGCAGTAAAGTACAGCAAAAGGTACATCCATACAACAGCACATGTGGAGGCCGTACAGCGATTAATGGGCACAAAAATCGAGGTATTTTGCTTGCTGTTCCAGTTTGGGTATTTCTGTCAGTGAGGGTTGAAGGAATTATTTCATGTGTAGATGGAAAATTTCTTCTTTCTAGGGTTTTGCCCGGTCTGTTGACCAAAACTTATGTGTCTCATGTGTATGATTGATACTTCAGTATTTGAGAAGATCTTGAAGTAGTGGTTTTTATTTCAAGTTTATGAGTAAATTTTTAATCAAAAACCCTAGATATTCAAGTGTTTGACAGAATTCGTGAATGGAAAGTTTCATATCAATATCATTTATTTTCTTCAATTGTTATATAACCGAGGAAATAGTCTTCCAAACTCCCAATTGGAAGAAAGCATATTGTACCACGATGAAGTTTTAGTCATTCAGGGTGCATAAGAGCTAAAACACAAAACCCATAAATTTCACCATAGTTATTAGCTAACTGCATGGGAAGGGATAAAACCTATGAAAAGTTTAGGCAGCATTTATATACTGGAAGAATATGGCAAAAGATATAGCATGGTGCATTGGTACATGTGAAGGTTGACAAGTTTAGGTTTATTTCTCTAGAAGGTGCACTGATGCCTTTAACTTCCCCAACTAATAAATTGAAAGCATTTCCATGGATTTGTGACTTGTCTTCCCAAGACAAATAAATAAATAATCAAATTCTACTAGTAGCATAGTCCAGACAAATACCCTCCTGTATGTTGGCCAAGTTTATCCCCTGCTGTAATTATTTTGGATCAAACAATGTATGTTCTATTTGATTGTTAATAATAATTCTGATAGATTATTGGAATATGGAGAGAACTGATTTCAGCACTTCCCACCTCGACTAGGGTTTCTTCCCTAGCCACAACTTTCCATCCAATCTCGTTTGCTCAGACAACAAACTTTGGCAGTGATGGCCGCTACCGAAGGAGGTCCATCTGGACTGTCCAAGGCTCCTGAGGATGCCAATCTGCTTGAGACATCAGCAATCAGACCCGTATTTCCCCTGTCAGATGCTTTGTAAAGAAAGGCAGTGTCTAACCCCATCCTAGACACCCTGAATCCATAACTCTGCCGGAAGACAGTCATCCTCTTGGAGCATGCTTTGATAGGTAAGTCTGTGGGTTTATCACCTAATCCAGTTTCAGTAGAGCACGAATTGTAGAAGCTTGGAAATCTAAGTTGCAGATGCTAGGGACAACCCTCCTTCACATGCGGGAGGGGCTATTTTGTTTTTTTGTTTCATTAGAGGACAGAGATGAAGATCTGATATTCCAATTAGGTCCTTATCTCATCAGAGCAAGAGGTTATATCTTAATCACTGGTCCCTAGATTTTACTCCAACAGAAGAAATCGCATCAGCACCGATCTGGATCTGCCTCCCACACCATCCATTGGTTTTTCAGGAAAGATCCACCCTGAAATCTATATGAGATAACTTGGGGAAGTTTATCGAAGTAATAGATATTAGAGACAAAGCGGTCCCAATACTCTTGTGCACACATCTGCATGGAAGTTTCTCTACACAATGGTCTTCCATGTGAAATTTACTGAGCCAAATCAGGTTACTGATTTCTAATAATTAATTTGCTAATTATTAATTAATAACATGCTAAAACTCACAACCAAACACGGAGAAGACTAAAGACAAGAAGTACCCTGGAAACCCCAATGGGGAAAACCAGCAAACAGTTTGTCTTTATTGCAGATTTGTTAAAACAACATTTACAACACCAGGCTATCGGATATGCACGCCGGATCTCAGTCAACTCCTGACTCTCCCTTGCTGCAACCATGCCCAAACCCTCAGCAATCTCAACAAGCCTTGGCTTTAAGTGAATCCCTCACTCCCAAGTCTTTGAGAGACTCCCTCTTTAAGATCTAATCACTCACTAATCACTCACTATCAATGATGTTATTCACACTGACAATGAACACCACAAGAGATATGACTCACTCCTGACTTGGTGCCTTACAATTCTCAATAGGTTCTTTTATAACATCACTTTATGTCAATACCATGGAACACCCAGTAACACGGGACACATAACCATGGTCCCTCCAATACCATTGACTATAAAGAATTACAAAAGACACTATTACAAGACTATAGAGTTTCACTCGGCTCCTTCTACGTTGCTAGACACCCCCAACGTAGAAGTACCTGCTGAGCTACCAAAATCTAGCAGAGGACATTTTACTCCATATGATTCAAAAGATCTTCCTCCAACATCTGGACTATCAAAGTTTGTCTTTCAAATGCAACATGTAGCATAAATATGGGCACTTTGCATGAAACTGCCAAAAATCCCAAGCTACTCAGTCAGAATAAGTTGCAACTTCCTTGCAGAACAATTTGAAACAGGGTAATCAGAACCAGTTTAAAACTGTGATTCATAAGAAAAAGCAGCCTTCATAAAATTGACAACTGAAAGCTAAGGACAATCTCCTGAACAACAATCGTTTCCAATCTCTAGTTGATTTAGAGATCCCTAACAATGAAGGCAATAGGCTTCAGAATCTGGATCTTGAAGAGGTAGCTCCCCATTCCCGCAGATCCTAGCAATGAGGCAACTTCCAGGGAAGGAACCACACCCCAGCTATCAGAGAATTGCATAATGGAAGATATAGTCCCCAAAACAGTAGCAGCAATTCAAACCAGCACAGAAGATGCAATGATGGGATCAACCCACATACCTGTAGACTTTGTCGTGGTTAAAGAACTCCATCCCCCATCACAGGAAGCAGAACATTGGATCATTAAGGCAAATAGGATCATAAATATGAAATCCAGAACTCACCTATTTGGTAAAAAGGCTTTGTCAGAGAGCTCCCTTAGGACTCTCCTTCCGATTAAGAAGTTTTGTAGTCAGGTAAAATCAGTGAGTTAGAATCTATTGCTTATGTTGTCTTTTATGTAACAAGCTCATCAGGACATAAACGATGTAAGTAAATAGAAGGAAACTCAAGCTTCAGGTCCCTTCTCATCCTACTTGGGGTGGGGAGTTGACTCAAGCTTTTAAGCCTCGTGTAATTTCTGTAATCCTCACTGTATGGGTTAAGCCGCACCTATATTTAATACAACCCATTACCATTTACATTGAAAAAAAAAGGCTATTCCCTATTGTATGTCATATTCGGGAGAAGGCATAGCTAAAAATTGGCTCTCAACAAATTTATTAAGTACAGCCTTTCTACAAAGTACAAACATTACAAGTGAAAAAGATTCAGAATTCATAGATAATCTGTAGCCTCAGGACTCAGCCAAATTTTAGGTACAGGGATCAGTGACAGTCTGATGGGCCATAAATTATGAAGAAAAAGCCAAGAAAGACAGGCTCTGAAGATGAATAGTAGGTAAGTGGAATAGTGGGTGAGGTTTGAGGTCTACACTGAGGTTTAAGAATAGTGTATGAGGTTTCCAGTTTAAGTTAATATGAATGGTAGGCATTCTGAATGGTAGGATCCTACCAAGTTAATATGCTAGGCCTTCTGAAATGTAGGATTGTATGGCTTATGAATTTTAAAATTGTAGAGAAGGATGAGGTTTTAAAAGCATTTCACTTTCAACTTATGTATGGAAATTGATTCTTTAATACCTTCCCATCTAAAATATAAGCTTTTATAATGAATATATATGGATGGAAGAGGAGCTATTACCGTATCAATTGAATTAGTCACCAAGTTGTAGTCTCCTTCCTAGTTTATACAAATGCATTCATTGGGTTGGAGACAATTACTTATCTAGTCCATGAAATGTTGAAGAAGAGTTAACCATTAGTAACTAGGTCATGAAAGATATGCTCCAGGGAAAGACTCCTATACTTGAGTTTTTTACAATAATAGTAAGCATGTTGCTGCAAGCATGGCAATGTTGTTTATGACATTATGTATGGCCATGATCCTCTTATTTTAGTTGTGCTTTGACATAGAAATTTTTTGGATAGCAAAATATAACTCTCTCTAAAAATGCTGCAAACGAATCTCAAAGAATTTAAGAACATTGAAACAAGGAAGAACCAAGTTATATCATGACTAGCAACAAACTCTGATCCACAGGATAGTGCATAAACTTTTAACGCTCACACTGACTCATAGAAACAATAAAGTGGGTTATATGTCACAGCTACCTCCTCGTGTCAAGATTCAACTTGTGTTTCATGTAAATAATATTAATAAAAATATTTAGGAGAAAAAAAAACTATAGATTTTCACTTGAAAATGGATAATGCCCCGACTACTTTTTTTGATGTGCAAGAAGTAGTGCAGAAGGTGCATGATCTAGTGTAGATTATAGAGAGGAGTCAAAAAACTTAAGAACAGGGAAATCAAGAAATATCTCGGAGTGGTCCACCAAGCCACTAGAATCCGTTGCTTTCAGAAGGGAAGCTAGCATTCTTGATGGTAACGAGATTTCTACATGGGGCAGAGATGTTACAACCTCAAATTTAAAGTGGGAGGCTTGTTTGTATCTCCTCATTATATACAAGGTACTTTGAGATAAAGATTGATCTAGGAATGAGTCCATATAGCTTTAAGGAGTTGCTTAGAGAAAATATTTAGGAGGAATAAAAAAACTCTAGATTTTCATTTGAAAATGGATAATGTCCTAACTACTTTTCTTTATGTGAAAGAAGTAGTGCAAAAGGTGCATGATCTAGTGTAGATTATAGAGATGAGTCAAAAAACTTAAGAACGGGGAAATCAAGAAATATCTCATAGAGTGGTCTACCAACCCACCAGAAGCTGCTGCCTTCAGAAGGGAAACTGGCATTCTTGATGGCAATGAGATTTCGACACAGGGCAGAGATGTTACAACCTCAATTTAAAGTGGGAATCTTCTTTATAACCCCTCATTATATACATGGTACTTTGGAATAAAGATTGGATCTAGGAATGAGTCCATATAGATTTAAGGAGTTGCTTAGTAAAGGGGTATGATCAAGATTCAAAACATTAGAAAGACAAGCCTAATAAGAACAAAAGCAGAATCTTCCCAAGTCTTTCAGAAATACAAACGAGGGCACCCCAATGAGTACAAAGCTAAGGGCCAAGTAAGCAGGAATTGAAGGGTTTGAAGGTGAGGTGATTGGACAACCCACCAAAAGAATTCAAGCGATTTCAAACTGCTATAGATTCTCTGAAAGGCTCACCTTCAAGACTATCATATGTTGTATAGATTCTAGAGTTTTCATGTTTGATGTTTGCTGAAATACTTGTGCCCGTAGAAGAATACTATAAAAATAGTAGATGCAGACTATGTAACCAGAGGATAATATCTCTATTAATCGAGCCATTCATGCCAACAAGTGGCTACTATTACAACCTCACATTCCAAGCTACTGAAGAAAGGATTTAATGCTAAGATTTTTACCTTTTAGGTTGGTGGTCTGTCCCAAAAGAGATCTGCAAGTCACTGTTGATTTAGGTCCTGTTGTCTTCCAGCAAAGAGCTAGAAA
Organism: Pseudotsuga menziesii; assembly: GCA_001517045.1. Taxonomy (NCBI): domain Eukaryota; kingdom Viridiplantae; phylum Streptophyta; class Pinopsida; order Pinales; family Pinaceae; genus Pseudotsuga; species Pseudotsuga menziesii. The sequence goes on along the minus strand of LPNX010595249.1, from coordinate 147,544 downwards.
ACTCTTAATTGTTCACCTATGATTAGCCCTCCCCTCAGAAAATGACTACTGAAATTGGCCCATAAATGTGAGCAGTTGATATTTCAACATGTCATGTCTATCGCTGGTTTTATGATTGAATTCTAGCTGAAATGAAATCTGAGTTTTCATAAGAAAACCCAAATTTCAAAAGCCCTAGAATCCTAGCGTGGCAATCACATGATGAATTGGGAAATTCCCCCGCTGGTCATATGAATCTTTCCCCTAGTTGATGAGAGTGTTATATCGCAAATTGACACTTCCTCGTTTGTGAGCACAATATCCCAATGTTACACGGAGACGCATCCCGGAGGGTCGGGGACGCGTTTCGGCGTTTCTCGCATCCCGGGGACTCCGAAACGTTTCAGGACGTCCCCCTTTTGGCGAAACTTGGCGAGACGAGGACCAAAACGTTTCGGTGAGCGGCGAAACTTGGCGAAACTTGGGGGACTTCCTGGCGTCCCGACCGAAACTCCCAAACTTCGCCGAGACTTGTGGGTGTCCTGCCCCGAAACTCCGAAACTTCCCTGAAACTCCGAAATTTTTTTTTCTTAATTTAAAAAAATAAAAAATAAAAATTAAATAAATCATTAAAAAAAATTAAAACCATTTAATAAAACTTAAAATTTTATTATTTATAAAGTTATAAACTTACATATTAAAATTTTAAATTTAAAACATAAAAAAATATTAAAAACTAAATAATAATAAAATTTAAAATTTAAAACATAAACAAAAATATTAAAAACTAAATCTAATTTACAATGTCTAACCTAAAGTATATTATATAATTCTAAACTATCAATGGCCGTGAAACAAATATAATATCATACTATCTAGTATCATTGATTCATTTTTTCAATCACTTAAAAGTCAAATCTAAAGATTATCAAATATGATGTGCATGTTAATCATAGATTCATATTGATATATAATATATTTATAAATTATTATTAATATAATGATAATCTTGATGAATCCTGTAATGTGTTTGAACTTTGAATTTTGCATTTACATTGCATGATTGCAGATTCCAGAATGATGAATGTTTGTTATTGTTGAGATTTATATTTTTCATATTTTTAAATTTTTTATGACTATCGCGTCCCGCCGTCCCCGCTGAATTTCTCTAAAATTTGGGGGTGGTCTCCACACGTCCCGAATGTGCGTCTCCCCGAACCCGCGTCCCGCCGTCCCGGAACCTTGGGGGAACATTGCAATATCCCAAGACGACACTTAAGTGTCCATGATCGATCGCAAACATGAACCTACCACCATGGAAGTGCCCCTAATTTGACCCTATTTGATGATCTAAACACCTTTGGAGAGATCCCAGCTCATTTCCCCTCGAAATAAACAGTGTTACACGGGGACTCGCCCCTAGGGTCGGGGACGTGCCCCCCTTGCTCCATGCGCCCCGAGGGCTCGGGGGCTCCTGGGGAAACGTTTCCCAGCATCCCCAACATCAGGAAACTCTCGGAAACTCACAAGGGGGCGCGTCCCCCTGTTCTACAGCGTGCTCCAGTGAAGGGGGGCTCCTAGACGCACCCCACGATTTTCCTAATTTCAGTTTAAAAAAACAAAATTTTAATTTTAATTGTTGTTTAGTCTCTATTTTGGGCTTAGTCTTTAGTAATTTACTATTTCACTATTTAGCATGCAATATCATTGATTCAAGTTTTCAATTACAATGGCTGAAATTAGAAATATGAATATCAAGATTCAAATGACAAATTTGAAAATTATCATGATGAATTGTATAATGTGTTTGTATTATTAATTTGCTATATTCTTGATTTACATTGCACAAAGATAAACTTAGTATTTACTATTTATTATTTACTTTTAGTAGTTTACATGGGATGAATCATTGAATTGTTATTGCTGGGATTTAATAATTTATAATATTAATTTTTATTAAGACCTGGACGTCCGCCTGCACTCCCCCCCCCCCAAATTTCACTAAAATTTGGGGGTGGTCTCCACACGTCCCCAATGTGCGTTTTCCCGCTCCCGCATCCCGGAAACTTGGGGGAACATTGGAAATAAACAAGTTGCAAGCAAAAATGAGACCCCACACACCTTTGTTTCCTGCAAGGTGCATGCCATGCATGTTTATCTTGAGCAGGGCACGATGGCCTACAAAAATGGATAAAAACTTTGAAAAAATGTACGTTATGGCAGTTTCTGAGTTAGTTGGTCTCAATTGCAGCCTACAAAACTGATTGGCAACCATCACAACTATCCCAAAAAAGCAATAAAATGGGATTAGATGGACCAACCAATGGAAGACACCCATCTCATTGTTATGCTGGAGGAATTTCACCACCATTATGAATCCACCCATTCCCTTGTCCCTCAGTGACCCCTATCCCTGAGCACCATTGCTAGAAGTGTTGAAGTCATCATCCTTATATGACTTCTACCATATGCACACGTGGAGAATTGAAGTGTTTGGAAGCGGGAGTACAAGTGATTCATGAGCAGAGGAACCCGGTCACTTTGAAAAGTGCCTCAACAGCAGTAAGGTAACTGATTGTATTACTTTGTTGAATTGAATAAAAATTTGTTATCTTTCCCTCCCCTACATACAAGTGTAATATACTAATATGTTAAATCTTTGATTGTTTGAGAGTTGTTTATTCTTGCTAAGAATATCAGTAAGGCTAGTTAATATTGCATGTATGTTCTTGATTAAGATTTTCATTAAAGTCATAAGGTTTTTGTGAGGAGAGTATTTGGTGTTTCTTGCAGGTCTCAAGTTCTTATAGCAGAGCAAGTTGAAGGAGTAAAGCAGGAGCAGCGAGGATTAAACTTTGAAAAAGGTTCCTCCTCTTCCTTTATCTCTTTCTCTTTTCTTGTTGTCTTGCCTTGAAGAGTAGTGAAAACATATCTCCTTGGGTCTGACCTGCTTGTATAGGAAGCCCTAAGACCAAGTTTCTATCATCCCACTATGTTGGTGACCTGCACTAGTCATTAGGAAGTTTTTTCCCACAATAGACTCTAGTGAGTAAGGCCCTACATACCTATGTTACAGACATTTTGGAAATTCATTAATTGCATCACTCATAGGCATGTTATGCATATGCATGCATGTATGTTTGTATATAGCCTTATAGCTCTTGTACATATATGCATGCATGGTTTAACATGAATTCTTCAAATCTATGCATGCTTGAGGGGGGCATACAGGTTTGCATATCATAGTAAAATTCCTAGGGTGAGGGGAGGGGCTTGGAAGCCGTCATATTTTCTTACAATTAAGGTACTGAGGGATCGTAAGCACTAAGGGGATTCATCATGTGACTATGGAATTATGATGTACCGTCTAGAGGAGGAAGTGGACTATTGCTGGCTTTGGGCAGTGATGACTGTTAGTGGCACAGGCAATAAACAATGGGGTCTCCTTCATGAGGCTTGTGGGGTTAAAATTGCTTCCCTAATGATGCAGATTTAAGGATCCTAATCCAGATCTTAATGGTCACATACCAATAGTGCTCGAGTAGGATTGTACACATGCTAACATTTATATACTGGGTTGCTCTTCTGTGCTTTGTTCTCCAGCTATAGAAGTCACTCTTCAACCAAACTAGAAAAATTCTAACAGTCAATCAAGCACCTGGCTTAATTTTTTAGGTTGCTTGTAAATGTCTCTTATAATCCTTCTTGTTGAATATGTATTAAATTATGTATTTGCTAGTGTGCATCAATTCTTTTATTTTAGTTAGAATGACCAACATGTAATATAAATAACCTGATGGATTTTAGAGCATTTACTATGACCATGGTCATAAAGTGCAAGCAACTTTTCACTGTAATGTCCAAGCATGACCCAAACAATAATGGTAAGTATAATTGGTCAATCAGACATACAATTCAGCCAATGTAGAGTCTTCTGCTGAACAACATGTACCAATGAGGCAAAATGTATTCTTGATCAATCGGCTATTTGAAGGACAGATCACAGAACACATTCACAGTAGGACAATTGTCAATTATGCAAGAGAAAACACACTCAATATCAAAAAGATGCAAGACATACAAGTTTCTGGATGAGTTAATCACCTTTCCTTACTGTTTTCGGCACACAGTGTTGTATTGTATTTCCTATTTTCTTATTCCATATGTTGAATCTCCATAGGCACTAATCTGATGGCTGCTAAAAGTTTATCTTTATTTTGGTCCTACATCCCATTAGGCATCTCATGTTTATTCATTCCAGAAGTATGCAATCTCTTGAAAAAATCCATCTTAAATAGTGATGATCTCCATAATACATGAGACATTAAGCTATGAACTGAGCATAGTAAAGAAACCCCATAGGTATTCAATTCCAAACATACCTATTGTTTATCATATGTTCATGTTTCTTAATAAAATGACATTGAAAATCATCATTAGATAAGCATTAATTCAATCTGTGTAAACATGTTTCTGTCTGTCAATGAGTCATACAACCACAAAACAATTTCATATGTGTGTGTGTGCACTTTTTCATGTGTGTGTGTGTGCGTGCATGTGTGCATGCGTGAGCGCCAAATATTCTGATTGGGAGCAGCATCCAAGGACTGACTTACTTTCTTGATTCTAGGGGAAGCTGCTGCTCCTGATATATGCCATACAACCACAAAACACTTTTTCATATGTGTGTGTCTGTGCGTGCACCTTTTTTTTGTGTGTGTAAAACACCTTTTCATATGTGTGTGTGTGTAAAACACCTTTTCATATATGTGTGTGTGTGTGTGTGCACACAAGTGCCAAATATTCTGATTGGCAGCAGCATCCAAGGATTGATCATTGACTTACTTTCTTGAATCTAGGAGACGCTGCTGCTCCTGATTGACTTCTGCGCTTGAATCGGGAACATTTGAAGAGTAACTGCAAAGCAATTAAACACATCCTTTCCAGATCAAAATCCAAACAATGGCATTGATGAGACCACAAGAAGCATGCTAAACATACAAGTGCAGGAACAATATTTATTATTTAACAAAGATGTCACAGAAGCAAGCAACTTTACAGTTAATGCTTCCTAAGCAGCTGTACCATGTACCAAGATAGTAGTTATGCAAAGTAGAAGTGGCTGTGAAATAACATAACAGAAATTCAAGGAGCTGACAAACAAATCCAGTACCTCGATGACTCAGCACCTTGAGGAACAAAAGGTGTATAAGCTGTCTCACGCTCAGCGGCAAGTTGTTGGGCCTTCTGGTACTCTTTTAGTATAGCCTGAAAATCTTTAGCAAGTTTTGCATCTGCAATCTTTTTACTTGCCTGAAATAATCAATAAAAAGATGCAAGTTAGGTCTATCGCATGTGTTTGTCACAACTGCAATTCTAGCATGAGTCCATCCTTCAAGGTTTTATAACTCTTCCAATATAATTTCCTCAAAAGACTAAAAAACATTTTAGTATTTTACATATTTGAGGATTACATTGCAGTCCCAAAAGAAGGATAGCTAATCATCCAATCACCTATATGTTGTGATGGTGAACACAAAACAAGAACAGATAGAGATAAGTCTTTTGGATAACATGACTGAGAGCACAAGTGCACACCACCAAGTAGATAATGGCTGAATGAGTTACTATTGTTTCAAGATGAATAAAGGGCGAAGGAAAGTTCTTCAACATGGCCAAACCCAGGAACTGAAAAGCATGTGAGACAGGCCATAGCTACTATTACGAGGACAGATGTAGTGTACTGGCAAACGGTTTTACCCTTCAGACCTGCATTTGGCAGGAACATACAAACAACTAAACAAAATTTACTGCAAGCAACAATTTAAGACGGTTGTAGGTAATATGTAATGTACCAAACAAAGGGACCGATTACTGCATCAAAGATATTAACACAAAAGCCCTCAACCCACAGAATAATATCAGATTGGTTTTCAGTCTACAACATAAATCCTTAAAACATCAAAAAGAAAGCTTACAGAAACTTCTTGATGCTGATCTGTTTCACTGGCTTCTTTGAGTCTGGCAGAAGTCTCTTTCACTAGTTGCCCAATATGCTGCCTAGTCTTATGCCTGCCAGTAAAATAAAGACACTTCTTAAAAGATGAGTGGTATAACTATTTTAAAAGGAAAAGTAGCCTACAACTTTGTGAGAAATAGTAAATTTTATTCTTGGAATTTTAGATTTAGATGTTACGATGCATTAGATCTGCCCATTTCTCATATAGCATGTAGAAACTATGTGGATTCATCTGGGATATCTTCCTGCACATACTTCTTTTGCAAAATTCAGTATGGTAGCAAACTGAACATCTTTCCTATAGGATCAGAGCTGTTGCTTTATAGTCAGGACTCAGAAGTCAGCCTGATAAGTCATTGCCGCTGATAAACCAGAAATTATTCTTTCCTCTTTTCTATTGAGAAAGCATTTATGAACATAAATGCACATCCCACTCAGATATCTTTGATTTGACAGCAGCAAATAACTCTGAACAGAGCTTCAAGTTCAAGCATTAAATCAGATGGCACTTTAAAGTTTAAATCGATTGAAGAACTGCCATTCGGTCTATCCATTGTGATTCTTGAACAACAGTTCTAGTCCATTGGTTAATATCTAGTTCTTGGACTGCAACATCCGACTTATGTAATATGTAAATGTCAATTTGTCTACCCAATGAGGATATATAGAGGATGTATCATGTAATGTGTTATCTGACAGATGTGAAGCACTATCGAGCCTAAAAATGATTTTATAAATGTAAAAAGTGTTGCACTAATACATGTAGATGCTGTCAACGCTTCCGTATCTTTGTATGAGTATCAAGTTTCAACATGACAAAAAATGTGAAGATTTTGCATCAAAGGATCAGTAAAAGTGATTAACAAGGACTCAAGACCAGCAAATCATAGTCCTGAAATAAACTGCTCATTGCAATTGATAAATTAATGACAAAAAAAATTTGTTATTGACCATATGAAATGAAATTATTTGTATTGTTAGGGTTGGTTGCACCCAAGAGATACATTCTACAGTCCAGTATAGGAGAGATGTGTGACTCCTTCCGTGCTCATCCCAGAGTTGACAGGTGTCCTTTATAAAAAATAATAAAATATTATTAAAAATAACATGTCGGCTTAAATTAAATTTAAATTATTTAGAATTCCATATGTATATAAAACAATATAAATTAGATAAACTAAAACCATAAACATTGGATTACACATGTCCTCAACAATTCTACTCTCAAAAAAATGTTTACACCTTGATATATTTAATCCCTCTCTATGCTTGGTAGATCTCCTTTTAGATGGATCTATGTTGGTTTTAGCTTTAATTTTCCATATTTTCTTCTTTTTTTTTGCTTGTTCAGCCTTCCCATGCCTCGTAGCATTTTGGGATAATTCTTCCTACCATAAAATTTCCTTTTCTTCCTTCCTTCCAATAACCCCGTCCCCCAAAATTTGTGGTATCCTCCCTAGTTCCAAAACCTCACCCCATCCCCAAACCCAAACCCAAAAGCAAATGTTGGGAACTTGGGATTGTAATTTGCCAAGCGATGATCTCAAGTTCAATCCCCAGGTAACCTCAATAACCCAAGGGTTGTATTGTTTGTTTTCTTCATGTTTAAGAACACAAATGCAGATGATCTTGTTTGTTGTCTTCCTTTTTAAGAAATCAAATGCAGGTGATCTTAACAAAGGAAGCCAGAGATCGTGTGTCTGTGTGTTTATTAATGATGACAAGATGAACTAATCACAACTTATAATGCTTGGCGATTACACCATTGTCTGTAGGTAAAGGCATTGATCATTGAAGACAGAGTTCTAAAGTTTAAATCGCATGCAACCCTACCATGTTAAAGTGACTTATTGTAAACGAGGAGTTGAGGTTCATATCTCCCAGCAGATCAATTAAACAAAAGGGTTTAAACATATTTAACCAAAAATAACTCACAACTTCTCGCGGAGCTGTTGAGTGTCTCTGGAGGTGCCGAGATCGTTGAGAAGGCGCTTGAAAGATGAAACAGCGGTGTTGATTTGGAAGATACCACCTGACACTGCCTGCGATGCTGCAGCGCCCTGTGTACTACCACTACCGCTCCTTCGCCCTCCACTGCCACTGGCACTGCCGACGACGATTATGCCCTCATCTTTACTTCTCCTTCTTGTCGTAGGCAGGGTACGCCCCCCCTCCAGATCCTGAAAACTCATTTTCCTTGCTCACTCACTTTGCTGCCACTGCAATTGCAATTATATCCAACTAAAACACAGCGAAGCTTTCCCAACTCTCAGGAGGACTGGACTGTACATGGAGAAGCTGTGCTAATACCACCTGTCGTCAACAAGAAATGTTAAAATCCCACCAACCATTCCTGAATGCCAGCAGTACTGCTGTGTTGACCCTGAGCTTATGGGTCAGACTGGACATTTTTTTGTAAAAAGGTGTAACAAGAGGTCCGGCCTGCTCTTGGGCCTCTCACTTTCCCAGTGTTTCTGCGAAAATTGTGCGACGAAACACTAAATTCATTCAAGCAGACCCACTTTGTTGGTCGCCAGTGGCCACAATTTTTACGGGGAACAATAATAGAAGACATGTGGAAGTTGTCCATGATGATCAGCTTTCATCACAATCGTGGTGTGTCCCACATCACATGTCACCAAAGAAAAGTTTTTCTAGTCAAACAGTGAAGCAACGTCGTAATTAATAATTTTAAAATGTTTTAAACCTTTGAAAGGAAATATGTTAATGGTTTATATTGAGTAAAAGTTTGCCTTTTATGAGATTATGATCAAGTGATGATACTCCTCCAATAAGAATGTTAAATAGAGGTCAATAATATGTAAGTCCCTTCATCTAGCACATCTTTCAAACCAGAAGTTTTCCAAAAAAGAAAAAGAGGTTCAAGTCGTCATTTAAATTTAAAAGTTGAAAAAAATAAGACTAGCTTCCTCTTGTGGAAAATGCACATGAAAGGGTTCTGGTTGTTATGAATGATTTAGAGAGGATTGAAGAGATCTTATAAATTTAGGAGCTCAATTCAGATAAGGAGCATTTATCTTTAATTATTTTCAACTTTGTGATACATGTTTAATAGATTATAAGATTGAATTGAAATAAAAAATAAAATGGAGGATTATTTTTTAATCTTTGATCTAACACAAAGTATGAGCCACATTTGCATAAAGTAAGTTTATATATATATATGGCCAAATAAATAATATGGTTAAATCATCAATATAATAAACTGCAATTTTTTTCATGAAAAAAAAATCTTTACATTATCATAAATGTTTTAGCATTTATTATTTATTATCATAAATGTTGTAACATTGTTGAACTCAAATGTTTTAGCATTTACTATTTATTATCATAAATGTTGTAATATTGTTGAACTCAAATGTCTTAGCATTTATTATTATACCTGCCTCAGGCAGGTATATTGTAATCGGTTGCAAGTCAACCTCCCTTGACTTTGCATTAGTTCAAAAATTAAAAATAGCATTTACAAAGTTTAACTTTAGAACTTTGTAAATAATGAATTTTAATTTCAATAAAAATGTATTGATTTGCTAATTTGTAAACTTTTCATTGGCTAATCAAACATGATGTCCGCATTGGAATTTGGTATTTGGTTTTCAGATGACACATGGACGCTATGACATCACTTAAGTACAACTCTTTTTTTATGCACTTAATGTGGGTACTTGGTCCATCAACACTTATTTTTAAGTTTTTTTAAAATTTAATGTCATTTATTATACCAATGACATTTAAAATTAAATTAAACTTTTTAAAATTAAAATAAATTATGAGACGGCTCATCTATCTCCCACGCAACCCTATCAATTTCGTGATGCTCGTTTCACATCAATGGCTATAGTGACATGCAACATGATACCGTAAATTTCCCCAATTTGCATGCCTCTATTGTTGCATCTCACGCTCGCGGCCGTAACAGACGTTTGCATTTAAATTACCAAATTTGTGTTTATGTCATCGAATTTTCGGGAACTTGTAAGTTTTTGGATTTTTAAATGTTGTGGCCGATATTTTTATTGATATGGTTGGGTAGATGTGAGGATGGGATAGGTTGAACATATAATTTTTAAGAACCAACGATTTTCTTTTTGTAATAACCTACCAATGTTTTACCTAAATGGTATACGAAAAAGATAGAAATCCAAGTTGGTTTGTAAGCATCAAAAATATTTTAATGGCAAAAAATAAATATATTGAGTTAATTATGTTATTATTATGTTAAATGAGTTATATTAAACCATTTTAATAAATATAATTAAAACCATTTTTACGTAACAATACATAAAATAATGATAATAAAGGAAATATGTTAGTAATTAAATCAATATGGAAATGCAAAGTAAATGCATAGTTATAGGAAATGTATTGTGTTGTGCAAAATAATTATCTTTCATATCTTTCATATCGGTTATGTCAATGGTATTTGATTATTTTATCTAAATATTATTAACCCATTTGCTAATTATTCATAAGATATTAGTCTCAATTCATGGTGTGAACTAAAGAATTTATAATGGAATAAAAATGAGTTAATAAGCAAGGGGGTTTTAAATGTTGAGTATTAAAGAAAATACAAGATGCATTTGGGTTTGTGTATGTGGGTTATGATTATACCTCACGGATAAGTTTGAGTTTTAAGTTTGAGATAGTCTAACCAAGAGACAAATTCGACTAATTCACGCATGTTTGAGCTATTTTTTTAGATAAAATTGGTTGAAAATTCTAGAAATTGAGATTATAGTTGTTAAATTTCAAAATTTTGGGTGCCTTGAGGTTTCTGAAGGTGTTGAATCTATTTATACCTTCAAAATCACCATTGAAATACTAATAAATTTGCAAAAAAAAAAAGAAAAACATTGGATTATGGTAAAAAATGTTTAGGGAAATTTGTCCCTTCCCTCGACTTCTCCTTTAAATTTTGATTAAAAAAATTTATTATTATTAATTTTAGGTTAGGTGAACTAATTAAATCGAGTTTTGAATGGTAAGTGTTAAAATATGTTTTGAAAAAAGGTTTTAAGTCTTAAGTTCCAAATCATCATATCAAAAATATGTAAAATCTTTTTAATAGATTTTTGTTTAAGATAAAGTTTTATGTTTCTAAAAATTTTGTATTCCATTTATAGACTAACTAACTATATAGATAATAGTTAGTTTGTACTCTAAATATACATATATTTATTTATTTATCTATGTGCTGTAATAACAGTTGGGTGCATATATTGACATCATCTAATCCTTAACTTTAATACCATGATTAAGGGAAAGCTCGATGCACATCATAATTAGCAAGCAATAGAAATTGTTGGATGTTTTATTTTTTAAGGAATACTCTTAACTAGAGTTTGATCGAGTGGTTGGGAGGATTGGATGTTATTCTCCCCACCCAAGTTCAAATCACGACATTAAGATGACTCGTATGCCTTGGAATCAAGGTATGGGCACTTTCCATTTGTATATGCCCTTCTAGACAGAT
>LPNX010595249.1:50868-135864 GCA_001517045.1 Pseudotsuga menziesii | reverse complement strand
TTGGGTTATATATTTATTAATGTTTAATTCCTTATACCACTTAAAAAATCAAGCTTGTTACTGTTTTCTTCAAACTTTTCTTAAAAGGCAGGTACTTAGCAATTATGTTGCTAATTTCACTAAAACAGTTAATTTAATGAGTTGTTTAAATTTTATATGTTTTTTTGGTCATTTTTGTGGAAATTAGCAGTCTCAAAAATCTTTACATACTAGTATTATATAATTCCAGCAATGTATATATGAGATTCCACTAATTTCAATAGGTTTTCAAACAAAAATTATCAAATAATTATACAATTAAAATACACCATTTTAATCAAATTATAAATAAATTTTATCAAAAATAATATTAACAACCAAAAGAACTTAAAACATGGTGTATCTTCACATTCTAATTAAAACTCAAAACATGATGTATACCCACATTCTAATTAAAGTATATTATAAAAAATCTTGAAAAAGAAAATTTTAGTATTTATCCCACAATTTTTTTAAATATTTAAATTTAGTAATTTTATAAACCATAAGTTTAAGATCATTAATTTTAAGCTCTATCATGTGTATTTTCATTTCACATTACAATAAATATATAAAAATTGTGTTTTTGAGAAAAAAAATTCAGGTTGTTTAACTATATTTTTAATGAGTATATGTACAAATGAATTGTATTATTTACTTATCTTTTCCCAAAAGGGAATGGAAGGTATTGTAACGTTCAATGATAAGTATTGTATGTCATAGTATAGGTTCTCTTCTTTTTTACACTAAACATTAAATCTTTCAACTATAAAAGACCAACCTTGTGTTGAATGATGAGATGGAGTTAATGACTTGTAGAGAATTGTTGGGTAAGACCTTGCTTGGTATATATAAAAGGCATATTCTCAATATTCAAGTAGCTAGCACAAATATTCAAGGATTGAAGTAAATTTATGCACGCAAGTTTGGGATTGATGACATCCTAATGGGCTTGAAGGGTTCTTCAAAATTAATAGAAATTTAATGTAATGTGGACCAAGTCCACTATGTTATTTATTATTAAATGAGATCCATTAAGTAATTATTGTACAATGAATGTAATATGGCTCATTCATCAATGTAGAATGTAGAGGCCAATAGTGGTGAGGGGAAGAGTTTTCTAGATAACTAGGATAGGTCCTCCTTGTGGAGTGAGTCAAGTAATGTGATTGTATTGGAGCATTGGCTCATTGCAAGGTTGCCCCTCAAAGAGGTAAATGAATAGGAATTTGTCCTTCCATAAAAGAATTGTAGTAAGGTGTTTCCCTACCTTAAGGATTTTACGATTTAATGAAGTAAAGGTGCAGTTAGATCTTAATCTTGGATATATTGTTTGATATTCATATTCAACATTAAGGAACATACCAAGTGGTATCATAGCACTCCCTTAGGAAAAAAAGAAAGAGAAGAATTTCTTTCTCTCTCTCTTACAAATTTTCAAGAGGAAAAAAGTTGTAGCACTCTAATCATAATATGAAGAAACAAATTTTAAATATGGACTCCTCCCAAAAAATACTCGATTTCAACAAAAGAAATTGCTTACATACAAATATGAAAAGCAAAATTATTGCTTTTAGGGTTCTTTTTGTTATGGTCATGACTTTATTTCAGTTATTGCAAAGCATATAACTCTTTTTTTTTTTCTTTTTTTTTTTTGACAAACTCTGCATATTGAATCCAAACCAAAGCCAATTCAAATAGGACTTTAACAACTACAACATATTATACGATATACTTATGATTGGTATTAAAAAAATTATAGTCACTTTAACCTCAAAACCCTAAGGGAACCAAAGAAGGGTGATGTGGAGACAGATTCAGATGGAAAAGGTGTCCATGTTGAGAACAATGTATACGGATATCATTAGCGGGACATTTACATTCATCTCGTGTGAATATAAAAGTGACGTGTTTGCCTAATGTGATCTAGAAGAGGCCTATGCGGAATGGTATATGGGCAATTCTCATTTATGGAAAGACAAATCTTTTCATTTTCTCTTTAATGAATATGATGCGCAATGGTATATGGGCAGTTCTCATTTATGGAAAGACAAATCTTTTTATTTTCTCTTTAATGAATATGGGACCTTTAGATAAAGCTAAATCCGTAAGAACTATAATAACTGTGATGGTTAGATTATGATTACAATTTCTCAACTTGAAACTTCTTCAAAGACAATATTTATAATATACCTAATGTATATTATTATAATTGTAATAATATATCAACATTTATTATGTCATAAGTCAATATTATATATTTATATTATAATAATCATCCCAACATATATGTGTATATGCACATGAATTATATCACATCAATCAACCTCACATATATAATATTCATAATAATAATAATAAATATTTGTTTATTAGATATTATGAGACTTTCTAGCTATGAATGAAGATTTTATCAAGAAAGCCAAATATATAATATTCATAATCGTAATAAATATTTATTTACTAGAGGTAAATCATATCGAAATGGGACTTGGAGCGAACTAAGGACTACGGCGAAAATCGAAGGACAAAGGTTGGCGGCGATCCATGGAGGAGAGTGCGGGGGGTGGGGATCCAGCCCCACCTAGGGATCCATCCACAAGAGTGCATATCAGTAGCATACAGATCTAGTTGAATGAAATGGGAGGAGAGGTATTGAACAAAAATAAGGCATATCGATAAGGTATCCTACCTGGGCATTGCTTGCCTAGGACGGATCTCGTTTCAGCAATGCAGATCAGATCCAAGTGCCTTAGAGAGCGGATCAAATAGATGAAAGATAATGCGATGATAGGAAAATTTGTGGGAATGCTGTCCTCAAACAAAGCCTTAGTTTGGTGGATAAAATCCACGTGGAAACCAAGGGGAGATTATGATTTACAATTGGGCTAGAAGGGTTTTTTTACCATAAGCTTCATTAGTTTGGAGGATAGAACCGGGTGATGGATGGAGGACCCTATTTTTTTACTTGGTTTGTCTCTTTCTCAAACCCTATAAGAAGAGATTTAACCCAAAAAAAGAAGACATGAAGATTGTGTCGGTGTGGATTTGATTGTATTCCTTGCGAGGGGAGTACTAGGATCTGAGAATTTCGGAAGACATAGTCAATACCCTAGGGACCTTCATTAAGATATATGAGCAAATGAAGGCAAAAAGGTATACAACATATGCTAGAATCTGTTGATGTATTTGTAACTTCGGAATGTATTCACTTGTATATATTATGTCTTGTACCTCGATGTTTATTCCGGGAAGTGTCTGTAATGTAATTGAGTCATGTCATACCTCGATGTTCCTATCGGGAGGTTCTATAATGTAAATAAGTCATGTCAAGTCATTGTGGGTAACCCTCCTATTGTTCAAGGGTTAAATTCCCCGCAGTTCCGGGGCACTAGGGTTATTAGACTCTCCTAGAGAAGTCAGCCCTAGCGAGTCATTGTCAAGTCGAGAATTAGTATAAATAGAGAGTGATCCTCTCTATTTATCACACACTCACTTACACTCAGTTGTACCGCATAGCTGAGGAAGAAGAAGTTGTTGGGGCTAGAGAGAAAGAGGCTACTGCTGTCGGGATATCATATTATTGTTTTGGGGCTTTGCTATTTGGTGTTGATTCTATCTCTGAGGAAGTTGCGAGGTTTTCTCCTTTATGGTTTCCCCGAGGAAAATATCTGTGTTCATTGTCTTATGTGTTTAACTGTTGTGCTTATTATTCTCTCAGTTAAGATCCTAAGTTAATGCTAGCTTAAATGATAAAAATCTAACATGGTATCGGAGCTAACCTGAGAAGAAGACACTGTGCAGCTGCGAAAACTAGGGCTTCCTACTTTTTGGATCTCTCTCCACAGATTTTCAGCAAAAGAAGGTTGGACCGACTCTCCTCCCTAGGGCACATCTTTCTGTCGAAGCAGAATCTGATTCTGAGCATTTTCAGTTTTTGACCTGACACTACTGCCGAAAATTAGGGCTTTCCACAGAAGTGGAATTTTTGAGTGAGCCCAGGCCTGGATTGATCTCCTCCTCAAAATCGAAGTTTAGATATCAAGATCAAATCTTTTGGTTGGACAGAACTCCAGGAAAGTCAAACCCTGATCTACTCCTGAACCAACACTGAAAAAATTCATCTCCATATTCAGATCCGACATCTTGACTTGGTAAGATCTAAATATTTTGTATTTCCATTTGAGGTTCTTAGTTAAGATGTCTCATCATACCAAGCTTGATGAAAAGCTTGAGGGAGCTGATAACTTCCGAGCCTGGAAGTATAGGATCTCCCTGGTCCTGGAAGAAGAGTTGGACTCCTACATCAATGAGGAGATTCCAGTTCCAAAGGGAGATGAGGCTAATGCCTTACACAAGAAGAAGTTGGTTATGCTTAAGAGGATAATTGTTGATTCAATCAAGGATCACCTCATACCACAGGTGTCCTCCCTAAAGACACCTAAAGCTATGTTTGATGCCCTAACCAAACTGTTTGAAGGAAAGAACATAAACTGGAAGATGACCTTGAGGAACCAGTTGAAGAATGTGAAGATCCAGAATGCGGAGACCATACAGTCATACTTCACAAGGGTCTCCCAGATCAAAGAACAACTTGAAGCAGTAGATGAAGAAGTGGAGAATGCAAAGATTGTAATGACCACCTTGAATGGTCTCCCTAGGACATGGGACTCTTTCATTCAAGGGATCTGTGCCAGAAAGAAGTTATTTAAGTTCAACAGACTATGGGAAGAATGCTCTCAAGAAGAAGCTCGGATAGCAGCTCGAGAAGAAAAGATGGGAAGTGAAGATCAAGCTCTCATAGTAAAATCCAAGAAAACCAGATCTAGCCACCACAAAGGTAAGCACTCTCACCAAAGGAATAACTTTAGAAAGCCTAGAGATAGGTCTAAGCACATTTGCTATACATGTGATGAAAGAGGACACTCTACTATAGATTGTCCTAGAAACAAAAGTAGCTCTCACAAGAAGAAGGGAAACAAGAGAAGACATCATGCTCATGCTACAGAGGATGATGAACCTTCCACAAAGAGAAACAGACAAGACAATGATGATTCTTCAAGTGATGAAGAATATGTTCTAATTTTCGCTCTCACGGGAAATATCACACATGGCAGCAATGATTGGCTTATAGACAATGGTGCTTCCAAACATATGACAGGATTCAAGGAATCCTTTGTGAAATTATCTGAACATGAATCACCTTACAAGGTGAAACTCAGAGATGACTACCAGTATCCAATAAAAGGTAGTGGTGAATCCTCATACAAGCTAGACTCTGGAAAGTCTATCAAAATGAAAGATGTATTGTTTGTACCTTGACTAAAGATGAACCTCCTCTCCATATCTGCATTAGATGCAAAAGGAATGAGGGTTGCATTTGTAGATGGCCAAGTCCTCATGTGGCCAAAGGGAAAGTCCTTCGATGATGCAGTAATGATTGGGGAACAAGAAGGAGGACTATACAAATTGAAGGGCCAACCAGAACAAGCTTTGGTTCATGACTCGGTAGAACCAAATGAGCTTTGGCATAGAAGGCTTGCACATGTGCATTACAGAGCACTACCACTTGCAAGCAAAGTTGTTGAAGGTCTCCCAGAAATGCAGATAAAACATGAAGGTGTATGCAAAGGATGCGCGAAAAGGAAGAACACAAAGAAGACATTTCCAAGTAGCGAGAGCAAGGCAAAAGGAATCTTAGAAATCATCCACTCTGATGTATGCGGTCCAATGTCATCCAGTTCACTAAGTGGGTATGTATACTATGTTTATTTTATTGATTATTTTTCTAGAAAGACATGGATATACTTTATGAAGAACAAAGATGAAGTATTCAACAAGTTCAAGGAATTCAAAGCCTTGATCGAGAGCCACACAGAAAAGAATATCAAGACCTTTCGATCAGATAATGGCAGAGAATTCACATCAAATGAATTCAAAGAGATATGCAAAGACTCAAGGATTAAGAGGGAGTTATCCACTCCATATAATCCACAACAGAATGGGATTGCAGAAAGAAAGAATAGAACGATCATGGAAGTAGTAAGGGCCATGCTTCATGATCAAGATCTTCCCATGCATCTATGGGCAGAAGCTTCCAGAATAGCGGTATATGTACAGAACCGTACTCCACACAGAGTACTCAAGAACAAGACACCTGAAGAAGTATTCTCCGATAAGAAACCAAAAGTCAGCCAGCTCAGAATATTCAGTTGTCCTGTATACATACACATTCCGAAAGAAAAGAGGACGAAGTTAGATCCTTCAGGAAAGAAGGGTATATTTGTGGGATACTCTGAAAGCTCGAAGGCTTACAGAATATACTTCCCAGGATTCAAGAAGATCGACATCAGCAGAGCTGTAACATTTGATGAAGATTCAGCCTACATCAAATCTAGGAAGAGACCGGCTGAAGAACCTGAAGAATCAGAAGCACCCAAAATTCATGATACAACCATGAATGAAGAAATTCAAGAAGAAGATCGATAATTAGAAGAACCTTAAGAACCTGTGGATCCACCTCAGGAGAAGAATCCTCATAAGAGGAAACCTACTTGGGTACATGAAATTATCCAAGGTGCAGAAAGATATGGAGCTTCAGAAGAAACACACAGAGGAAGAAAGAGAACTAGGTCCTGCTCTAGTTATAACTTATGTAGCCCTGCTATATGACATTATTAATAAAGAACCTTCCAACTATGAAGAAGCGACAGAAAGGAAAGAATGGAAGGAGGCTATGATCGAAGAGTATCAATCGATCATGAAGAATGATGTTTGGGATGTTGTCCCAAGACCAAAAGGGAAGTCCATTGTAACTTCCAAATGGATCTACAAGATCAAGCATGCTGCAGATGGCAACATAGAGAAATATAAAGCAAGATTCATGGCTCGTGGTTTCTCCCAGAAAGAAGGAATAGATTATGAAGAAACTTTTGCACCTGCAGCCAGATACACTTCCTTCAGATTAGTACTTGCTCTGGCTGCAGTGATGAAATGGAAGATACACCAAATGGATGTCAAGACTGCTTTCTTGAATGGTGTAGTAGAAGAGGAAGTGTATGTGGAGCAGCCACTCGGTTTTGAGACACATGACAGGGAGTCTCATGTGTGTAGATTGAAGAAATCCCTGTACGGTTTGAAATAGGCACCCAGGACATGGTATGGTAGAATTGATGGCTTTCTATCCAGTTTGGGCTTTACCAAGAGTAAAGCATATTCCAACCTTTACTACAAGGTTGAAGATGGCAACCCAGTGATACTCCTACTATATGTGGATGATCTGTTTGTAACAGGTATGGATGGGTTGATTACTGATACGAAGAGGAAACTTGTCGCCGAGTTTGAAATGAAAGACTTGGGTATGATGCACTATTTCTGAGGCATAGAGGTGTGGCAGAATGCGGATGGAATCTTCCTTGTACAAGGGAAGTATGTAGTAGAGATTCTGAAGAGATTCGAGATGATGGACTGCAAGGCCATAACCACACCTATGGCATCGAACCTGAAGCTATTGAGTGATGCTTCATCAGAAGCGGTTGATGCTACGATGTATCGTCGGATGATTGGGTCCTTGATGTACCTGACGAACACGAGACCAGATATTTGCTTTGCTGTGAACACCTTGAGCCAGTTCCTGACAGATCCGAGACATGTTCACTTGATTGCTGCAAATCATATTCTGAGGTACCTAAAGGGTATAGTTGATTATGGGCTCAAGTACGAGGCAAATCAGAAGATTAACCTAGAGGGTTATGTTGATTCAGATTGGGCAGGCAGTACCATCGATAGAAAGAGCACTTTAGGATGTTGCTTTAGTATGGGATCATGTGTGATCTCTTAGTTTAGCAAGAAGCACTCCTGTGTGGAACTGAGTATAGCTGAAGCATAACATGTCATAGCTTGTTCAGCTAGTTGCGAGGCAGTGTGGCTGAGAAAGCTATTGTCTGATTTATTTGATCTCCAGTTGGATGCTACTTGTATATATTGTGACAACCAGAGTTGTGTGAAGTTGACAGAGAACCCAGTGTTCCATGACAAGTCGAAGCATATCGAGATCAAGTATCACTATATAAGGGATATGGTGTAGAGAGGAGCAGTGAAGCTCTAGTATGTTGCGACGGATGAACAAATAGCTGATGTGTTGATGAAGCCATTGGCCAGAGTGAAGTTTGAGTACTTCAGGGAGAAGCTTGGTTTTCTCCAAATTGAGGTTCCCTCCAAGGGGAATTGATGAGTCCTAGAGCCATTATGACATGGTGAGAGGATTAGGTTCCTTCCATGGTCAGATGTAAGGGCTAAGCCATTCTGTCATGGTGAGAGGATTTGGTTCCTTCCATGTCAGATGTGAGTGTTGATCCATTTTGATGTGACTGTAGGATTGGTTCCTACATGATCAGATATGAGTGCATGGCCATTCTGATGTGATTGAGGGATGTGTTCCCACTTGATCAGATATAAGGGCCAATTCCATTCTATGGGAGAATGAAGGCACCTGGTCAGTTACCAAGAATCCTTAGTCTAGGACTGAGAGCCCTTTCGATGCAGTGTTTTTGAACATGGTCGAATGTAAGTGCAGAGCCCTTTCGATGCGACGTTTTCGAACATGGTCGGATGTAAGTGCAGAGCCCTTTCAATGCGTTGTGTTCACACATGGTTGGATATAAGTGCTGAGCCATTCTGGCACAATGTGTTTACACATGGTCAGATGTAAGTGCTGGGCCTTTCTGACAAGATGAGGTCAGATGTGAGTGTTGGGCGTGCCTTTCTGACAAGATGAGGTTAGATGTAAGAGTTGGGCAGGCCATTCTAACTTAGGGTCAAATATAAGTGCTGAAGACATACATGAAGGGTAGGCCTACAACTGGCATGAAAAAGGGTTGGCTCTGTAGAACTTCCTGTGACAAGAAGAATCAAGAGATAGCACCATTCTGAGATAGCATCGATGATGATGATACAGACTTGATGATGATCTAGATCAAGTGATGATCCAGATGTGATGACGATCCAGACTTGATGATGATCTAGATCAAGTGATGATCCAGATTTGATGATGATACAGTGATGATGATCCAGTAGTGATGATCCAGCAGTCGTGATGATCCAGATCCCGTGATGAAGAAGACTTGAAGAAGAAGATGACTTGAAGACGATGATGACTTGAAGATGAAGACAACTTGAAGATGAAAACAACTTGAAGATGAAGATGACGAGATGATCTAGTCGATACAGAGAAGAAGACCAGTGCTGAAAATTGTGTCGAAAGAATATCTTCCTAGTTAAGAGGGACTGTTGATGTATTTGTAACTTCGGAATGTATTCACTTGTATATCTTATGTCTTGTACCCCAATGTTTATTCCAAGAAGTGTCTGTAATGTAATTGAGTCATGTAATACCCCGATGTTCCTATCGGGAGGCTCTATAATGTAAACAAGTCATGCCAAGTCATTGTGGGTAACCCTCCTATTGTTCAAGGGTTAAATTCCCCACAGTTCTGGGGCACTAGGGTTATTAGACTCTCCTAGAGAAGTCGACCCCAGTGAGTCATTGTCAAGTCGGGAATTAGAATAAATAGAGAGTGAGCCTCTCTATTTATCACACACTCACTTACACTCAGTTGTAGCGCATAATTGAGGAAGAAGAAGTTACTGGGGCTAGAGAGAAAGAGGCTACTACTATCGGGATATCATATTACTGTTTTGGGGCTTTGCTATTTGGTGATGATTCTATCTCTGAGGAGCTTGCGGGGTTTTCTCCTTTATGGTTTCCCAAAGGAAAATCTTTGTGTTCATTGTCTTATGTGTTTGATTGTTGTGATTTTTATTCTCTCAGTTAAGATCCTAAGTTAATGCTAGCTTAAATGTTAAAAATCTAACAAAATCTGTGTTTATATGGACTTATCAAAATGCCTTCCACAAGATGTCTATTCGCTTCATGGTTATCTGAAAATGAATTCATGTGTGATAATTGAAATTGGCTCCAAGAATATTTTTGAACTTTTCCCAAAAAAATTGTCTGTGTGTGGCCTTGGTTCGGCGTTTTGCTGGTTGATCAGCCTCTCTTAGGCATGGGTTTGACTGGATTCTTGATTGTTGCTAGCATGGAGTTGGCTCTATCCTTTAGTTTTTCTGCATGCGTGGTGTTGGATGCCTTCCTGGATCCTATGCCATTTTGTGCTTGGGATGTTGCAGACCTTCCTTCTCTATGCAGGTGTAGATGGTGTCTGGCTTTTTCTGCCTCGGATTTACCAAGAAGATCTGTTGGAGTGTGTTTTGGCCCATTATTGGGAGGGTTTAGCAGGGTGAAGGTTCATATCTGCGTGTAGCTCAATCGTTGATGTCAACTCCCTGTCTTTGAAGGGATGCTTGCTTGCTTGTGTTGGCTGTGTGCCTGGTTGTTCAACGAAATGGGTTTGTATTCCCCCCCCTACTAAGTTTTTGTTCAATCTTCCGGGATTAATTGACAGATTTATGTCTCTGTGTGAGAGTTTCTCTAAGCAAGCTCTCTATGGCCTCTGGAGGGGGTCTCACCCCTCCCTGTCCTCCTGAGATTGAAGCTTTTAAGTGCCTCATAGCTTCTTGTGGGAAGAGAAAGGGAAGTTCATTGGTTCAAACCTTTGTGAAGAAGACAAAAATCCCTTATGTTGATCTTTGGGAAAAACCTCCATGCCAGACAGCCTTGAATTTAGTTGAGCGTGGGCTCATTGGCCAATTTACTGGTCTATGGTCTTCTTCGAAGGCAATTGATGGCTGGGTTTTGTGAAACTGAAGACCCCTGGTTTCTGAAGGAATTCGCAGCCATCTTGTTGGCAGAGGCTATTACATTTTTTTGTTTGATTCTGCAGTCAATTGAGATCTTATTTTTCAAAATGGTCCTTATTTTATGGGTCCTCAGGGGCTCTATCTGAATAAATTGACCCCTGACTTTGACCCTACCCAAGATGTCCCGTGAGCTATTCTTGTTTGTGTTAGTTTAACACCCCAGTTTTGACCCCATTTACTTTAAATGTATATGATGTATATATTGTAATTAATCGTGGTGTGGAGCTAAAGGCAAAAGCCCCGCCATTGATTAAGCGTATAATGTTTCGGCGATTAAAATCGTTGTTGATGGTATTTTGTGCTAGCTGGCACATTATAATTTTGGCATCATGTAAATATGCATTTTAATTAAAATAAACCCCAACCAGCTATGTCAATGCAACCATAATGAAAAGGGCATGATATTCCTAATGATAAGGAGGGGGAAATATTTAACCTTTGGGACCAATGGGGAAAAGCCAAATATCAATTGATAAACCCATTTAGTTGTCACGTATCCCTTGTCTCATTCAATAACCTTTTTGTCTTATTCTTGTCTCAACTACCAAATTAAATACTATGGAGTTGGTTGGGGGCAGTTATTGCATGGGCAGTGGTGTGTGGCAAGACTGTCAGTCCATGCCCACACGCACACTCCACCAGGGAGTTCATTCACCCTCATGTGGGAAGGAGGAGGGAGGGCACGATCCCATTCTTTGTTTTTCCTCACGCAGAGTGCTGGCAGAGTTGTCTTACCTTCACGATTTTTCCTGTTTTGGAGTTTTTCCCTCACGTAGGCATACGACGACTGATTCTTCTTCTTCCCCGATTGTTGGATGTGGATAGTTTCTCTTCACGTGGTGGGTCTGGGCATGTGAATCTACCTTCGCTTGTGTCGCATTTCCTTCCTCACGCAGCTGGTTCCCCACAATTTTGGGTTGTTGTGAGTTTGTGGTTGAGTCATTTTGTCCACGATAGGGCCATAAATGACTCAACAGTTGAATTGCTCAGTTTGGGCTGTGTATTACCCAATTGCCATTCTGGTTTTGGTATGTGGTGTTTTCCTTTCTATCCTAGGGTTGGTTGTTTTGTTGTGTGTGTGCATAGTGGATTGGTCTTTGTACTATGTAGGAGTGGAAAGGAGTCTGCTTGACAAACCTAGTGTTTACAAGATCCTCATAAACAGAGCTAGAGGGCTCACTCTCTTCTCTACACCCCTTGAATAGCACTGGAATGGAATTCATGTCCTGAGGGACTGTGTAGCAGAGAAGGGAATGATTCCTTGTGTTGGGTGTGTGTGGATGTATTAGGAATCAAGCTAATTCTGGTGTAGGCATCCTTAGCTCTTCAGTGAGCCCACTAGCTTAGCAAACAGTGCTTCCATATCCTGATAACTTGATAAACCCAACTTGTTGGCTTGGTTATGTGTTTTTTTGTACTCTTGGTCTGATAAACCCAACCGTGTTGGTTTAACTGAGTCTTGACATATCTTTGGCTAGGTGTGAGCCTGCTTAGCTTCATTATTCCTTGTGGGAATCATGCCCAGCTCAGGGGTGGCAGTGTTGCTGAGATATTAAGGAGCACATTGGCCTATGGTTGGGTGGAACATTGTAGTGACATAGCTAGTTGCGAGGCGTTCTTCTTTATAAGATAAGTATTCTTGTCTATTTCATCTCTGCAATTGTATTTGATGTTAATGAAAATTATGAGCATGCTAAATGCTTGAATGGAATGTAGTTTGCTTCCGTTGTATGATAAATAATTATGCAACTATGCATGTTTTAGTTCAAAGCATTTCAATTTTTATCATGTGTATGTTCATGGGGCTAGTTTCCCGGGTAGATAGCAACATCGGTAGCATCCTCTTCGTAGGTTGGAGGGTCGAGGGCATTACAGTGTGGTATCAGAGCACACGTTGCAGCATGGGCCTCAATGGGCCATCAAAAGCAATGAAAGAGGCAAGGTTACCCTCTGCCCAGTAGGGGAAAATGAGAAACACAGGGAGAATTTCAAAAATTCTAAGAGTATAGGATGACTTGAGCTGAGTTCATCCGATACGTCGGATGTCTTAAGTTGAGTCCATCCAACAAAGGAACCAAAGGAAGAAGAAAAAAAATTTGAAAAATTTTCTAAGTTTGAATTTAGCCGAAGGTATCGACTGGGAGGAGCCGGAGGTCTCGGCTGGGTGGAATCGATGGTCTCGGCTAGGTTGAGCCGATACATCGGCTAACAACCTAATACCTAGCCAACAAGGCAACGGAGAAGAAAAATTCAAAAAAAATTCTAAGTATAGGAAATCTCGGGAAAAGTTTTCCGATGTCGCTCAGGTGAAGCTCTCCGAGGCATCTCAGATAACTTTTCGATGTCGCTCAGGTAAAATTCTCTGAGGCATCTCGGATAACTTTCCAATGTCTCTTGGGAGAAGCTCTCCGAGGCATCTTGGAAGGAAAAAGAAGATTGAGCCGATGCGTCGGAAGACAGAGGAAGATCGATCCGATAAGCGTCGGAAGGGAAATGAAGATCAACCTGTCGAGGTGTCGAAAAATTGTGAACAGTGACCCAATACATTGGATGACTTGTTGGGAAGGGATCCGATCAGATTGAAAAATCTGAGTTTTTCAGTAGAAAACCAGGTTTTCAGTGGAAAAGCAGGATTCCAGTGGGATTTAGAGGTGCTGAAAAGATGAAAATGGCAGCGATCTTATGCACCAGATTGCGTGAAAATCAAAGATTGACACACAAAAAAATGAGGGCGCTGCCCTTGACCCCCATCATCCCCCTGAGACACTCGTTCTTTGAAAAAGAAAAATTTTGTGTGTTGGACAAAGGTGTCATTGTATGGTTTTCCCAGAGAAGGAAAATAATTATGATTTGCATAAATGTTATGCAACTAACAAATGTGTTACTAACATGTTTTGCAGAATCATAGTCACCTTCAAGGGAAGTATCCATGTAGTGTGGTTCGGTAAAGTAAGTTGTGGTTTAGCCATGAGAACCCATGACGGATATGATGCTTGGGACTCCTACAAGCGTGCGTGAGATGCCATGGGGGAAAATGTCCCAGTAGGAAATGATGACATAGAGTCTAATGGAAGGAGATTCCAAGAGACACCGCTAGATATTGCAGCCACCATGAGAAGCTTAATTAAAGCCCGGGAAGAGCAGCATCAGTTGAATGCTGCTATGTTGCAGAGTTTGACAGATTTTCAAAGAAACATAGACTCTGGATAGAGTACAGTAAAACTAGAAGGTAGTAAGAGCAGTACCAGGAGAAGAAGAAGGACTTCTAATAGATCATCTGACTCAGAAGAATCCAGTGGGGATTCAAGATCTTCTTCTCACAAGAGCAAGAGAAAGAGGCGCCACAGGGATCGCTCTCGAGATGAATTCAAGAAGGCTAAACCTCCTATGTTCTATGGTGAGGTAAAGACTGGACAAGAGGTTGAAACTTGGCTTCTTGGGATAAAGAAGTACTTCCAAGTTCAGAATCATTCGGGAAACATGAAGGCAAGGGTTGCCATATTCAATCTAAATGGAAGGGCATCCATTTGGTGGGAGCACTTCAAGAAAGTAAAGAGGATCAGTGAAAGGAGACTTAAGTGGAAACAGTTCAAGAAGTATTTCAAGTAGAAATACCTCTCTGACAGGTATTATGATGATAAGATTAAAGAATTCCATGAGCTGAGATTGGGACAACAGACTATGGGAGAGTATGCAAATAAGTTCTTGGAACTGTTGAGGTATGTCAGGTACATCAAAGATGAAAATGTGAAGATCTAGCTTTTCCTGAGTGGATTTCCTCAGTCTTACAAAGACAAAATTGAGTTCTATGAACCTAGAACTCTTGAAGAAGCAATAAGGAAGGCTAAGTATTGCTATGAGCAAAGCAAAGGTAAACTTGATTATCATAAGACACGGAAGGACATGAAGAATGAGAAGTCTAACCAAAGGAAGAAAGGTTTCAAACCTTCTAACTTTCGGAATCATCCGAAGCAACCATCACAAGCTGAGAAGCAGCCAGCCAAAGCGATGGGAGAAAAGCCTAGAGATCTACAGTAGAACAGAGAACCTCTCCAATGTTGGAAATGTGGAGGACCACACATGCGCAGAAATTGTCCACTTGAGAATGAGAGTGCAAGGCCAACTTACAACATTCAAGAAGCATAAATAGTGGGTTAAGTAGCAAGGGTCGTCCCTAGGATTTATGTAGCACTGGAGGACCGCCAAGAAGATCACCAGTCAACTGTGGTTGAAGTTGTAGGTAAGAATGTTGAGCAATCTGTTTCTATTTTGATTGAACCTGGTTCTACTCATAGTTACATTACCCCTAGAGTAGTGGAGATTTGTGCTTTTAAGAAAGTAAAGCATAACAAATCTTAGTTAGTTCAGTTATCCACTGGAACTAAGAGAAAGGTTAGTGAAGTGGTAGAGAAAAGTCCATTGGTCATGAATGGATTGGTTACTTGTGTAGATCTGAATGTTCTACCACTTGGTTCCTATGATGTTCTCATTGGAATGGATTGGTTAGAAGCTCACAGGGTAAAGCTTGACTGTTACAATAAGACTTTTGAATGCATGGATGAAGAAGGGAACCCAGTAGCGGTAAGAGGTATTCCAAAGGTGATTTCCCTGAGGCAGATTTCAGCAATGCAGTTGAAGAAGTTCTGTAGGAAAGGTTGCCAGTTGTATGCAGCTCAAATTTGAGGATGAAACTCCTAGGTTGGAGAACTATCAGGTGTTGTAGGAATTCAGGGATATGTTTCCTGATGAGATTTCAGGGCTTCCTCCAAAGAGAGACATTGATTTCACAATTGAACTTGTGCCAGGAGCAGCACCAGTGTCCAAGGCACCCTACATAATGAGTACACCATAAATGCTAGAGTTGAAGATGCAACTGCAAGAGTGCGGCTGGGGAAGAAGTATTTCAGGCCGAGTGTGTCTCCTTGGGGAGCACTAGTTCTATTTGTAAAGAAGAAAGATGGTACACTCAGGTTATGTATTGATTACAGACAGCTGAACAAAGTCACTGTGAAGAATAAATAGCCGTTGCCTAGGATTGATGACCTCTTTAATCAAATGAGAGGAGCAAAGGTATTTTCCAAGATTGACTTGAGGTCTGGTTACCGCCAGGTGAGAATCAAGGATGAATACATTCATAAGACAACTTTCAGAGCAAGGTATGGACATTATGAGTTTGTAGCGGTACCATTTGGTCTCACAAATGCACCAGCTACATTTATGTGCCTTATGAACAGTGTCTTCAGCCGGTATTTGGACAAGTTTGCTCTCGTTTTCCTTGATGACATTCTTATTTATTCTAAGAATGAGGAAGAGCATGAAGATCATTTGAGATTGACATTGCAATTGCTCAGGGAGCATCAACTCTATGCAAAGCTGAGCAAGTGCGACTTCTATAGAGATAGAATTAAGTATTTGGGTCACATTATCTCAGAAGAGGGTATATCTGTGGACCCTGAAAATATTGAAGCCATTATGAATTGGCCTACTCCAAGAAATGTGACAGATGTAAGATCTTTTATGGGACTTGCAGGATACTACTGGAGATACATTGAAGGATTCTCCAAAGTTGCACATGCAGTCACTTCTTTGCAAAAGAAGGGGATAAAGTTTGAATGGACATCGAGGTGTGAAGAAAGCTTCCAACAGTTGAAGAATCTTATCACCAGTGCACCAGTATTGAAAGTTGCAGACCCATAGAAAGATTTTTTGGTGTGTATCGATGCATGCGGACAAGGGCTTGGAGGAGTCCTTATGCAAGACAACCACATGATATGTTCCGAGTCAAGAAAGATGAAGGAGCATGAGAAGAACTATGCCACTCATGATCTAGAACTTGCAGCCATAATACATGCTCTCAAGATGCAGAGGCATTACTTGATGGGGAGGAGATTTGAGCTAAGGACAGACCATTGTGGTCTAAAGTATCTGTTTGACTAGCCTACTCTAAATGCTAGGCAAGCTAGATGGCTAGAGTTTTATGTGAGTTTGATTTCGAAATCAAGCACATAAAAGGAAAAGAGAACAAGGTAGTTGATGCACTCAACAGGAAGGTGCAGGAAATGCATGTGGCATCTCTTAGTATTTGCCAATCAAATTTGAGGCAGCAGATTGTTAGTCATATTGCTGAAGACGAAATGTATGTGCAGGTAAAAGACAAATTGCAGCAGCAAAGTCTTGAAAAGAGGTATGAGGGATATAAATTGGAAGAAGACAGACTTCTTACTTATAAAGGCAGGATTTATATTCCAAATGTAGCAGAGTTGAGGAAAGTCGTTATGGATGAAATCCATCAAGCCCCATATTCTGGTCACCCAGAATATCAAAAGACAATTGCTACAGCTAGAAAGCAGTACTTTTGGCCAGGAATGAAAAGACAATTGCTACAGCTAGAAAGCAGTACTTTTGGCCAGCAAGTTTGTTGCAGCCTTTTCCAGTTCCATAATGGAAATGGGAAGTTATTTCCATGGATTTTATTACAGGATTGCCAATGACTTGGAGACAACATGATTCCATCATGGTTGTGGTAGACAAGTTGATGAAGGCAACACATTTTATACCGGTTAAGTCTATGCATAAGACTCATGATATTGCAAATATCTTCATGAAGGAGATTTTCAAATTGCATGGATTGCCTAAGGCAATGGTCTCTGACAGAGATGTCAAGTTCACTTCCAACTTTTGGAAGGGGTTGTTTGCAGATTTGGGTACAAAGTTGAACTTTAGCACTTCCTACCATCCTCAGACTGATGGTTAGATAGAGAGAGTCAATCAGGTGCTTGAAGACATGCTTTGCATCTATGTGATGGACAAACCCACCAAGTGGGAATATTATCTACACTTGGTAGAGTTTGCTTATAACAATGGATAGCAAGCATCCTTGGGGATGAGCCCATATGAATCTTTGTATGGAAGGAGGTGTAGGACACCAGTGACTTGGGAGAATCCAGTGAACAGGGTTGTGCTTGGTCCAGAATTGCTTAAGGAGATGGAGCAAGAGGTTGTAAAGATCAGGCAGAATATGAAAGCAGCCCATGATAGATGGAAAAGCTACGCAGATAAGCATAGGGTGAACTGAGAGTTCAGTGTAGGGGATCATGTTTACCCAGAGTGAGGGCAAAGAAGAGTTCCTTGAAGCTTGGAAGTTGCCAAGCTGTCACCTAGATATTGTGGGCTGTTTGAAGTGCTTGAAAGAATAGGGCTAGTTGCATATAGACTTGCATTTCCTGCTAACACTACAACTCATAATGTTTTTCATGTTTCTTTGCTTAAGAAATATGTACATGATCCTAACCATGTGATAAATTGGGATGTGATTCAGGTGGAACCCGAGGGAGAGTTCCAAATCGAACCAATGCGCATCCTCGATGGGAAGGTCACAATGCTCCGGAACCGAGCCATAGGGCAGGTAAAGGTGCAATGGGAGCACTACGGTCCTGAAGAGGCTACATGGGAGCTGGAGGATGCCATGCGATTGGCACATCCATTGTTGTTCAATTCTGTAGAGCACTGAGGTGGTACCAGTGTAGCATTTTGTTCAATTTTGTAAAGCACTGACGACAGTGCTATTGAAGGGAGAGGGGAATGTAACACCTCAGTTTTGACCCTGTTTGCATTAAATGTATATAATGTATATATTGTAATTAATCGTGGTGTGGAGCTAAAGGCAAAATCCCCACCATCAATTAGGCATTTAATGTTTCGGCGATTAAAATTGTTGCCGATGGTATTTTGTGCTAGTCGACACATTATAATTTTGGCATCATGTAAATATGCATTTTAATTAAAATAAACCCCAACCAACTATGTCAATGCAACCATAATGAAAAGGGCATGATATTCCTAAGAATAAGGAGGGGGAAATATTTAACCTTTGGGACCAATGGGGAAAATCCAAATGTCAATTGAAAAACCCATTTAGTTGTCACCTATCCCTTGTCTCATTCAACAACCCTTTTGTCTTATTCTTGTCTCAACTACCAAATTAAATACTATGGAGTTGGTTAGGGGCAGTTATTGCATGAGCAGTGGTGTGTGGCAGGACTGCCAGTCCTTTCCCACATGCACACTCCACCAGGGAGTTCATTCACCCTCACGTGGGTAGGAGGAGGGAGAGCATGACCCCATTCTTCATTTTTCCTCACGCAGAGAGCTGGGAGAGCTACCTTACCTTCATGATTTTTCCTATTTTGAAGTTTTTCCCTCACGCAGGCATATGATGACTGATTCTTCTTCTTCCACAATTTTTGGCTGTGGATAGTTTGTCTTCACGTGGTGGGTCTGGGCATGTGAATCCACCTTCACGCGGGTCGCATTTCCTTTCCTTGCGCAGCTGGTTCCCCATGATTTTGGGTTGCTGTGAGTTTGTGGTTGAGTCGTTTTGGCCATAGGGCCATAAATGACTCAACAGTCGAATTGCTCAATTTGGTCGGTGTATTACCTAATTGCCATTCTAGTTTTGGTCTGTGGTGTTTTCTTTTCAATCCTAGGGCTGGTTGTTTTGTTGTGTGTGTGCATAATGGATTGGTCTTTGGACTATGTAGGAGTGGAAAGGAGTCTGCTTGACAAACCTAGTGTTTATAGGAGCCTCATAGATAGAGCTAGAGGGTTGGCTCTCTTCTCTATGCCCCTTGAATAGCACTGGAATGGAATTCATGTCTTGAGGGACTGTGCAGCAGAGAAGGGAATGATTCCTTGTGTTGGGTGTGTATGGATGTCTTAGGAGTCAAGCTAGTTCTGGTATAGGCATCCTTAGCTCTTCAATGAGCCCACTAGCTTAGCAGACAGTGCTTCCATATCCTGATAACCTGATAAACCCAACTTGTTGGCTTGGTTATGTGTTTTTGTGTACTCTTGGTCTGATAAACCCAACCATGTTGGCTTGACTGAGTCTTGACATATATTTGGCTAGTGTGAGCCTACTTAGCTTCCTTATTCCTTGTGGGAATCATGCCCAGCTCGGGGGTGGCAGTGTTGCTGAGAGATTAAGGAGCACACTGGCCTATGGTTGGGTGGAACGATGCAGCGACATAGCTGGTTGCAGGGCATTCTTCTTCATAAGATAAGTATTCTTGTCTATTTCATCTTTGCAATTGTATTTGATGTTAGTGAAAATTATGAACATGATAAATGCTTGAATGGAATGTAGTTTGCTTCTGCTATATGATAAATAATTATGCACCTATTCATGTTTTAGTTCAAAGCATTTCAATTTTTATCATGTGTATGTTCATGGGGCTAGTTTCCTGGGTAGATAGCAGCATTGGTAATGTCCTCTTCGCCAGTCGGAGGGTTGGGGACATTACAATTATGCTCCCCCATCTTCCCCTTCACTGTTGGAATTCAAAATCATTGGAAACCATTGGGAATAAGCTTGGCAAATACATCGCTAGGGCAGAAAGAAAGACCAATACTCGTGTGCTCGAATTTGTGTTGAAGTGGATTTAGAGATCGAGCTGCCAGAGGCAATCAAGTTAAATGTTGTCGAATGGTCTTACATTCAAAATCTTGATTATGAAAAAATTATGTTTAAGTGTCATCACTGCCATGGATATGGCCACTTCGCTCGCAATTGCAAGAAGAAATCAGAAGTAGAGCTAGGAAAAGACAACACAGACCAATGTACTCAAGTCTAGAAAGCAGGCACAACTAAACAGGTGAAAGGTAAAGGAGGCAATGCTGGGAATGGGGCTCTTCCTATTGAGAAAAAATCTCTAAATTCTCAGACTGGAGGAAAG
The DNA here is from genome assembly GCA_001517045.1 of Pseudotsuga menziesii. Classification (NCBI taxonomy): domain Eukaryota; kingdom Viridiplantae; phylum Streptophyta; class Pinopsida; order Pinales; family Pinaceae; genus Pseudotsuga; species Pseudotsuga menziesii. The sequence continues at coordinate 115,294 of LPNX010595249.1, read as the reverse complement.
GTTATTCCTTCTTCAAACCCTTTTTTGATCTTAAGTCTTACTGAAGATCAGAACGATCCTATTCTCAAAGAAGGTGAGTTACAACAAGCTGAAATTCACAAAGATGTTGGCGAATAAAATCAAGGATCTCATGAAACTAATCCAGTTCTCTTGGAATCTCCTCAAGTTGATGCTAACATGCATGATTTCCATAAAACCCCTGTTGACACTATCTCCTCTCCCTCTTATGCACATGCTCTTAAGAAGAAAGTGGTAGAATCATCTAGTTCCTCGGAAGATGATGAACAATTTACTAAAAAGGAAGGAAGGAAATCTAAAAAGGATATCAGAGAAGAAGAAGCTGAGAGGATAAATATGCAGGGCAGCCAGGCGACAATTGAAATGTCATATGGAAGAAGCAAGTGGAATAGGCCCCTAAAGGGAGGGACAACTCCCTTTTCCTTTGGTAAATAATGCTGATGATTTCTTGGAATTGCAGGGGGTTGGGGAATCATGTTAAGGCTGAAGCAGTTAAAAATCTTCTTAAAATGGAACCGATTGACATCCTCTTTCTCCAAGAAACTAAGATAGAAGAGGAATCTCTTTTATTTATCAGCAGATCAAAATGGAAAATAAATGCAGGTGTGGCTGTAAGTGCTAGGGGCACCTCAGGAGGTCTAGCAACTTTATGGTCTGATGATAAATTCATTCTTAAATCTTCACATGTTACTCAACAGTGGATATATACTAAATTACAACATATTTCTACTAAGATCAGTATTTCTCTCTTCAATTTATATGTCCCTATTTATTTTCTTGAGAAAAAAGTTCGATGGAAATATTTGACATATTTTTTGGAGATCCACTCTCCCATAAATATAACTGTGGCAGGGGATCTCAACATTATTTTAGACCCTAAGGAGAAACGTGGAGGTTCTCAGTGCAAGGATCCATTTAAAGTTGTCATGGACTCCTTGATTCATGATAGAGATCTTCTCGACTTTAAACCCAAGAAAGGTCGATTTACCTGGACCAATAACAGAGTGGGGGAAGCTCGAATTTCAGCACGTTTGGATAGATTTCTTGTTCAAAGCACGTTATTGGATGGAAACGTTCTAATTTATTCAAAAAAAATTCCCAAGGCTTTCGTCTGATCATCATCCAATTACACTGTTGCTGGAAGAAGAAGAAAATCTTGGGCCTATCCCGTTTTGGTTCAGTCCTCTTTGGATTGAGCGGGATGATTTTTGGGATACAATTACCCAAGTGTGGTCTCAGTATGTCGAGGGCTCTCCCAGATTCTTCTGGGAACAAAAAATTAAACTTACCAAATTTGCCTTGAAAAAATGGATCAAAACTCCTCTCTCTAATCCAACGAGAAGCAGGGTTGAGACTATGAAGGATTTAGGTGAGATTCAATTTTGTATGGAGAACTCTGAAGTTTCCACATCGCAGTTGGTGGTTGAGCAAGTCGTGCAAGAAAAGTATTCTATCTCCTTTTGCCAGGAGGAAGAACACATGCGACTCAAATCCCATAGTCTCTGGCTGCTCGCTGGGGATAACAATTCGGCATTTTTACATCGACAATGCAGATCCAGACTGTCACGTAATCATATTTCAGATATTTGCAATAATGAAGGTGAAGTTATTAAAGGGAAAATGCATTTAAAACAAGCTACATATTCTCATTTACAATGGTTATTCAAAGAGGATGGAAGCTATGATGCAATAGTAACTGTTGATTTCTTATCCAACATACCTCTTTTGGTCAACCATGAGGACAATGTTGGTCTACTGAAACCTTTCACTGAAAAAGAAATTGTTGATGTCATTTGGGTGATGGATTTGGACAAAGCTCTCGACCTGGATGGATTCTCTATCCATTTTTTTAGAGTTAGCTGGAATATCATTAAATTTGACCTTCTCCATATGATCTCAACATTTCTTAATAAATCCAAAGTGGGAGTAAGCAAAAATTCTACCTTCCTAGCTTTGATCCCAAAGGATGTTAACCCAACCTCTTTTGATAGATTTCGTGCCATCTCGTTATGTAATACCTCTTATAAAATCCTGTCCAAACTCATCGCCAATAGATTGAACCCTTTGTTAGGAACTTTAATTTCTCCTATCCAGGGGGGGTTTGTCCAAGGAAGACATTTGTTAGATAATGTGATCCAAGTTCAAGAATCTCTTCATTCTAGCTCTCAAAGGAAGGAGAAGGCATGCTCATTAAGTTAGACATGAAACACGCCTTTGATGGGGTCAAGCTTTCCTTTCTCTACCAAGTTCTCAGCTCTTTTTGCTTTAGTGCAGACTTTGTTTCCTTGATTAAATCTTGCACAGACAGGCCTTGGATTGCACCTCTTATCAATGGCAGACCATCAAATTTCTTTCAAGCTTCAATAGGACTTCGTCAAGGGTGTCCCTTGTCTCCTTTTCTATATATTTTGATGGTGAAATCTTTAAGTATGAAGCTTTCAACTTAACTGACTATAGGTTCTCTACCTAGCATCAATATTGATAGTGGTGTGAATCCTATTAATCACGCCCTTTTTGCTGATGATTCTCTCTTGTTGGGAGGAGTGTCCTTATCCATTGCTCGGGCCTTCAATGAAATATTACTAAAATTTTGTCTTATTTTAGGAGCTTTGATTAACAAAAATAAGAGTGTTGTCTATGGATGGAATGTTGAACAACGGTCTCTCCTTAGAATTGCACATTCCTTGGGATTTCCTGGTTTTGCAAAGTGGGAAAAGATCACTTATTTGGGTCTTCCTTTAACCTTTGGATCCAATCCTTCATCGATGTGGTTAGAAGTGATCTGTAAACTTAAAGCTAAAATTGTTTCCAGGGGCAGTCAGTGGTTAACTAAGGCTAGAAAACTGATTCTGATCAAGGATGTCCTCTCGGCCCTTCCCATCTTCTAGTTCTCTTTGCTTCTTGCCCCCAAGTTCATCTCGGCTCAAATCTTCAAACTAATTTGAGATTTTCTTTGGGAGGGTGGCAAAGGAAATTAGAAAAAGATGCACTTAGTAAGATGGGATATTCTCAAAAGGCCTACTTTGGAGGGTGGTTTGCAAATTAGAGATCTTGAATTGGAAAATTTGGCATTGGGAGGAAAGCTTATCTAGCAATTGTATGCAAACAAAAACCATTCGGTAAGTAACATTTTTTGGAGGAAATATCTAAAGGGTGGTTCTCTGAGAAACTTTAAATCTTCTAACATCCCTACATGCACTGCAATTTGGAATCTATGCAGAAGAGGAATAGACACTTTTCAACGTCAGCTTTATAGAATCCCTGGCAATGGGAAAAGGATTTTATTATGGGATGTTAAAATCTTAGGAAACCCGCCACTGTCCTCTTTAAATTCGGTGAATGAGATCAAGTCATGGTTAAGTAGCAAAGGCTTTCTAAGGCTGGCAGATATTTGTATTTGGGACAAAGCTGGAAATTGGGAGGGCTGGTCTTTTCCTAACATCCTGGAGCAGCTTCTTCCACAACAGGAATTGTTGATTTTGTCCTTAATAGGATTAACACCAGTTAATTGCTTCTCTAAAGATGAATGGGGTTGGGGGCACTCTAGAAAATATTCAGTAGCTCAAGGCTTCTTTGACTTGCAAACCTCCCTTGTTTCTAGCCTTTCTCCTGTGATTTGGAAATTTGTCTAGTCTTCCTATTGTCTTTCCAAGGTGAACTTCTTCACCTGGTTGCTTCTACATAAAAGGGTGTTGACAGGTGAAAAATTAATCGAACGTAGGTTCCATGCACCATTCTAGTGCTGCCTCTGTAAGGATGTTGTTGAAACATCAGACCGTATTTTTATTGATTGTGTGTTTTCTCAATTAGTGTGGGATTTGGTCCTCAATGGAATGTCTGCTTCTGCTCCCTTTTTAATTTTTGTTGTCTCTTTATTTGTTTCCTGGTTAGATCGAATCCCCTTCTGGAAAAATCAGGTTCCAGATTCTAATGTCAAAAAAGTTGTTTGGAGAAATGTGTGGCATACACTTTTGAAGTGCATTCTATGGCAGATGTGGATTGCATGTAATAATATACTTTTCAACAATATGTCATCATCTCCCCAGAATGTGGCAGAAAAAATAAAAATGCTTTTTGTTGAAATTGTTTGCCCCAAGGCTCCTTCCTCATCACTGCCGATTGAGGTATTTTCGTGGCTTGGAAAGAGCCCACTGGGAAATTTCAAAATCAATTCATTGTTCTTGAAACCAGTGAGTCCTCCTATTTGGAGAATACGCTGTAGTGAGATTGAATTTTCAGCCTGGTGGGTGAAGTCCCCCTCAGCTTGAATTTTCTGTGATGGTGCATCCAAGGGAAATCCTAGGACTGCCGGAGATGGAGGCTCGATTATCTCACCGGATAGACTATTTGAATTTTTGTTCAGCTGGGGGTTAGGAATTATGTTGAATAATCAGGAAGAAACTTATAGTTTGCTCAAGGCGTGCCAACTAGCATTTCAGATCAGGTATAATTCAATCCAAATCTTTGGAGATTCTGAATTAGTGACAATATGCTAAATTCAGAAAGTCTCTTCAACAATTCAGCCTTGAACAAAATTCTGCAGAGAATCTGAATTACATTAAGTGAGTTTGAAAATGTCGTCTCTTTCCATATCCTTCGGGATTTAAATAAACGTGTTGATTCCTTGGCAAATAAAGCTTGCATTCTGGCTCAAGGTAAGATCAGTCTCAATGGAGAACCTTGTTCATTCTATCCTATTCCTTAACTAATCACTCTGGGAGTAGTTTGTTTGATATTGTAAGATCTTCTTCATTCTTTGAAGGTTCGTAGTTGAAATTCTGCCATGCTTGTAATTGACTGACTTAGCCATTGTTATTTTAGACTCGAATTTTTTTCTTATTAATAATAAAAAAAATTATACGTTTTTGTTATAATAAAAAAATGCCTTCCATAAGCCGTAAACATTACATGAGAAGATGAGGAGTGGAGGCAGTCGTTGGATTATGAGAAGATCCATTTCCGGTGTAGGTGTTGTCATGACTATGGGCACCTCTTCGGAGATTCCCCATAGAACACCCCTCCCCCACAACCTAACAAGAACAAAGAGGTGGATAACCAAGGTTTTTCAAGGGTGTAGTCAAAGAAATGAGGAGGGAGAATACATGAGACTCCTTAAATAAACAAACAACCTGTGGTAACCAAACAATTTGTGATTCTAGGTGATCAAGAGGACAATGGGAAAAACCAAGAATCACAAGTGGAGCAGGAAGGAAATCCTAGCCAGGAAGAATAAGATCTAAGGAAAATAGCAGAGGGGGAAATAAAGTTGAAGAAAAGGTCGTGACCCAGCAGGAGATGGATATGGAAGAGGAAGGGGAGGATATGGAAATAAGTGAGCTTGACCTAGGGGGTGTCGAGAAAGCTTGTGCAGACAGAGGTAAGGGTTTTGTCCCCTAAGAGTAAGTTTCCTTGCTATAGGAAGCAATCATTAAGGCTAGGGCAATAAAACCTTTAGAGATCTCAGTTGGATCCTTGAAGGACAATAAAAGGAAACATGTAGAGATGAGCAAGAAATCGGGGAGGAAATCGAACCGGGTCCGCATTACGGAATCAAGGCTCAAATTGGTCGTATCAAGTTAGTACCCTACTATTATGGCTACGTTAGGGCTATAAATTTTTCCATTGTTTTTCAATGAAGACTGTAATATGAATGTGAGAGGGATGAATAGTCCTTAAAAAACTTAGATTTTGATGCATTGAAACACACCTACTAGAGGTAAGAAGAGAATATTGGAGACGATTTGAAGGAATAGGAATCGATGTGGTAGGGGTTGTTGTGGGTCTTGGGATCTTGTGGCATCTAGAAAAAATTTCTTTAACTGGGTTCGTGGCGCTTCACAGATCCATTTCAGTAGAGTTCCAAATAATGGGAACCACCATCAGGGGGGTTCTGACTAATGTCTATGAACCTCAAGCCCCCCAACAAAAGGGGGGTTTCATTTAGTCTTGACAATGGATTCATCATTAGGTTAATAAAAGGATATGGGTGATGGAGCGGGATTTCAATTTAATAACCTCACTAGAATATAAAAAGGGAGGTAGGAGAAGGTTGGAGGGGGAAAGTCTCCTCTTTAGAGAATCCATGGAGGATAGGAGGTTGGTTGAGATTATTTCTGGTGAGTGCATCTTCACTTGGTATAATAGGAGGGGAGGAGACAGGCACATTGCTTCTCGCCTAGATCGATTTCTAATCTTAGAATCGGTTATGGATCTTGGTAGTGAGATTTCAACCATGGTCTTACCCTTGGCAGGTTCAGATCATTGGCCAGTTTGCTTATGGTGGAGTGGGGTGGGATCTCAATTCAAGAATCCTTTTCTATCTAAGCAATTTTTTCTCAGTCATCCCGAATTTAGAAACAAGGTGCATCAATGGTGGGAAGAGTTAGGGGCAAAAAAAGGGTAGATAATGTACCAGTTTCAGCATAAGCTCAAATCTCTTAAAGGAAAAATAAGAAAATGGAGCAAGGATAATTTTGGTAATATATTTGAGGAAAATACTTACATGGAAGGAAGGATTGAAGAAATTCAAAGGCAGGGGATGAGAGAGGGTTATGCCCATGTTCTCGGAGAGGAGGAAGCGAATGTTTTATCTCAACTTTCATAAAGAGAACGCCAAGAGGAAATCCTATGGAAACAGAGATCAAGAGTGAACTTGATCAAGGAGGGGGAAAGGAATACCAAATTTTTCCATCATACGGAAATCCAACACCACACCCATGGTCAAATCCTTCGACTTGGGAAGGAATATGGGCAATCGGTGGAAACTAGAGAATATATTGAAAGGGAGTTGATACAATTCTTTTATAACATCTTGGAGGAACCCAACCCAGACAAAAGAGCGAAAGTCGAGTGTATCACCCAACATATTTCTACCCTGGTCACTGATGATCAAAATTAGATGTTAATGAAGCCAATCCTAACGCGGGAAGTAGAAGAGGTCGTGGAACAAATGGTTGATGGAAAAGCCCTGGGACCTGATGGTTTCACTGTGAATTTGTTCCATCATTTATGGGATATGGTAAAGGAGGACGTGTGGAAAATTGTGGAGTTCAAATGCCTGCAACACATCTTATCGACTTTCATATCCATATTTCTCACTCTAATTCCTAAAAGTGAGGGTGCAAACACTCCTGGATTTTTCAGACCTATCGCATTATGTAATGTAATTTATAAGATTGAAATGAAGGTTATTTTGAATCACTTGAAGCTAATTATGTCGACATTGATATCCCCAGAACAATCGGGCTTTATGGAGGGTCACCAGAGTATGGATGGGATCATTATTGTGCATGAGGTTATCCATTGAATCCATAAGACAGTTTGGGTTTAGAGAAGATTGGATTGGATGGATAATGAAACTTATATCATATGGTTTCTTCTATATTCTGGTAAATGAAGCCCCATCATGTCTCATCATACCCTCAAGAGGAATTAGACAAGGGGATCCACTTTCTACCTTCCTCTTTTTCCTCATGGTTAACGGATTAGGGAGATCCATCAAAGCCTTGCAAGCAGATCAAGAGATTCATGGGTTAAAGGTGCATCCTAGGGAAAAAAACATACTCACCAACAGTTTGTGGATGACACTATACTGATGGGTCACCCATCGATCCAAGAATCGAGAGCCATCAAGTGATGCCTTGAAGAGTTCGGTGAAGCATCGGGCTTGGAAATTAATGAATGGATGTCCTAGGTGTTTTTCTTCAATACTCCTAGATAACAAAGCTCAATATTTGTAGAATTTTAGGATTCCAGGAGAGCTCCCTTCCATCTAAATAATTAGGTTCCCCACTGGTGGAGTCAATTGTATGTAAAGGTAGGGATATGGTATTGGAAAATAGATTTTGGGAAATAAGGGATGGGGAGTCTGCACTCTTTAGGGATGATGCTTGGAAACAACTCCTGAAACTTACTTTCTCCATTAAGGTTCCACGTCTACACCCGGGATGTGAAGATTAACAGAAGGCAGTGATTAAAGAATTATTGGAGTCAAGAGACGAGGATCCTGAATACAAGAGTGGGCTCAAAGGGATTGGTGGGAGCAACTAGGGCCACACGAGGAAGTGAAGGTAATGTTGGATGCCCTCTAGGACAGACGCATTCGAACCCAAGCTGGTGATGATAGGTTGAGGTGGGGTATGAAACCAAAGTGTTCCTTTTTAATTAAGGAAGCCTATGAAATTAAGGAAGGGTTTAACCAAGAACCACCTAAGACGTTCTGGAAGAATATATGGGAAGCAAACTTATGGCCAAAAGTCTTAACATTTTTATGGCTCATCCTCAAACGAAAAATTCTTACATGGGAAAATATTATAAAAATAGGGTTTCATAGTCATTACCAATGTTGCATGTGCCAGAATGCCTAGGATACCTTGGACTCTTCTGGATTCATGTTCCTTCTGAGTTCAATTATGGGATAGAGGGGTTGTTTCCTTCTGCTTCTCCAATAGAAACAGAGGAAGATAGGATCTCATGCTCTGTAACTGGCTGAAGGACTCGTTCCAAAATCCCATTAAGAATAGATTATGGCAAATCTTCTCAAGATTTGTAGTATGGGAGACCTAGAAAGAAATAAATAGATTGGCGTTCAAAGGGAAATCCACTTCCATTGATAGGGTATGGCTAACGGTCCAAGCGGAGGCTCTGGAAACCATTCGCTTAGGTTCTTGGGATGAGAAAGGCTGAAAAGCACAGGGAGTTGAAGCTCTCATTCTTTTGGCTTGGGGGATTTTGGGCTCATTGACATGCTTCGACCTGTCTAAGAATCACCATCTGGTAGATCCTAGTCTGACTCACTGGGTAGCGTCCCCACCTGATATCTTCAAGTTGAATTTCGATGGTGCTTCTAAGGGAAACCCTGGGGCCTCGAGTTTTGGGGGCCTGACAAGTGAGCACAAGGGGAGGTTGAAATCCTTCTTCTAGGGAGGAATTGGCATGAAAAAAATAGCAATGCGTAAATGGAGGGGATAATACATGGATTGATTGTAGCTCATAGAAGGAACTGGTTCTCTCATATTGAAGAGGGTGACTTGAAATTAGTGATATCTATGGAAGGTGACATCCAAAAAGGTACCCCATGTTCTAGGAAATTGTTGAACTGGTGCTTGGAGTACAGGATGGAATGCTTAGCTAGGTTGCTTCATAACATTAGAGCCATTACATTTAGCCACGTCTAAAGAGAGGAAACAAAGTCGCTGACATGTTGGATAATGAAGGCACGTGATCAGAGAGAATGATAGATGGAAACTCATGGGAGGAGATGGTTGACGAGAATTTTAGGGAAAGGTGGGAAGCCCAGGTGTTACATGATTTGTCCTATCAAGATGTACCTGACATGCACAAGTAATAGAAATCCCATTTGGGGCCACACAACCAAGGAACAAGTCATGGATACAGGTGGGGTGTCCAAAGTAAAGGACATAATCCTTTAAGAGTAATAAATGAGAGTCAGGAAGGAGTTATTTGGGAGGGCCTATTTGTGGGGAAATCCATCAGTTTAGAGGATGGCGGATATGTGAAACTGTGGGATATTTTTTCGATAAGGATAGTAGCATGGGTGGTTGATCTCAATGATGGTACTTCCATAATCATGGCTTAAAATGGAAATATGCTATATAACCATCACAAAGGTGGCCATATTCATCGTCATCGAAACCCCTTTCTATGCATGCAACTAGGGTGGTGGGAAATAAAGGGAAGGTCTCAGTATATGTGTCTAAGGATGGAGTTGGGGAAGAAGACGGTAGGGATCAGTGAAGGAAAGGACCAAAAGGCTCCCAGGGACAATCCCTTGGGAGTCATGTGGAACATAACTCATACATAGAAACGAGTGGCTTAGGAGGCCAAGTACTTCGATTTGGGGCTTCCGCTGGAGATCCAAGGAAAACTGGAGGAGGCTGAGGCTGAGCTTTGGGAGAAGCTCGATTATGGTAACGTGAACAAAGAGACTAAAGCGGTGGAGGAATGGGTCATGGACCCAGGAAACAATGTTGTGCGTATCGGTCTGTAGGAGCGGACGGTTGCACTCTTCTGGGTCATGAATAATTTAATGGGCCATGTGTTGTGGGAGCGGATGCATAAGGAGGAAGGAGATGAGGTGTCTGTCCAATGATAGAAGGAGCACCATGTGGAGACCTCTCATTTGAACATGAAGGTGGACTCTATATTGTCTACCCTGGGGATTCATGTTTCGGTTATTGCAATGGGACAATCGAGTGGTGCAAGGGAGGATCCAGTCGAGGTTTTTTTGGGGCATATGTGGGGCCCTCGTGGCTTCTAAGTTTTGGGTGGGGGTGTATTTTTCTCTTTATTGTAATTTTGGAGGATCATTTATGTAATACCTGTTTAGTGTTCATGTTTTAACGATATAACAATTTTGGGTCTGCTATACTGCCTAATTGTAAGGATCCGAATGTAATCGAGAATGTTCAATGAGTGTGTTTTTTGTTTTTTAAAGGAAAGGATCTTGAGAAGTTATGAGAACTTTTTTTGGGAATAAGTATCACCGGGTTTATGTGATGTGGATGTAAAAATTTCCTACCCCAGGTGGTGTGTAAATATTTGGGAATTTTGTCACTGTAGTAATACTCAATCGAGAGTCATACTCCCATAGGAGTAGCTACTAAAAGAAAATCTGAACCCAAAAATTCAAGAGATGACCCCAATAGGCTCCAACCACACCTGCTAACTCATCCCATGTAGAATTTGACTTAAGGTGTTAGGTTATGCCCTTTCATTTCTCTTCTCTACTTGCGCTACTAAACATTTCTTGAAGCAAGGGTCCCACTTTAAGTACAAGGACTAACATTGTTGCTTTTAACTCCTCAAATGAGGTGAATGTTGCTTTCCACCTAGTTAGTCTATTGGGACTGCTTTTAACCTCTTAACAGAACCGTATCACCTTACCCTTTACTTGATTAATGCATTTACCTTACCCACCCACCTTCAGACCTAGACCTGGACCTACTCTATAATAGTTGTTTAAGCTAATAAAATGCTCTTCTTATATATATATATATATATTCTAACTATGAATAATGATTTAAAAAAAAAATCACCTCACCATGAACCTTAGCATAAGCCTAATATGTCCAAACATTATATTTGTTCATCATTTGTGATTCATGCTCACATCCAACTTATTATAAGCAATAAATTTTTTAATCCCTATTTTAAAGAATCATGTTAAAAAATTGCATTACTTATTTATACAATTTTCTTAAGATATATCCCATTTTATATTAATAATAATCATCTCATTTAAAATTATGATTATATATATATATATATATATATATATATGACTTAACTATATTATTAAATTTAAAATAATCTTGTTCATTAAAAACCACATATAAACTCATATCATTATTAAATTTAAACTAGCATTTGCACCAAGAGGTGCAAAAAAACGTTGAGAGGGTAAAAATATTCTGTCTTTTCGCAAGTGAACCTTTGCTTTTTCCCTTGGGAGAGTGCATATTAATACTGGGTTTTGAAATGTTAGGTTAAGACATTTATAATTGAGTTTTTTGAACGCTTAATATTAAAAATATTATTAACAATGTTAGTTGGTTAAGGTCTGTTTATTTATATAGTTGTGCTTAATTTAGGGTTAATCTATTTGAAAAGAGTGCTTGCTTATAAGAGCAATCTTAATAGTCTATGGTTAAACTACGGGTCCTTTTACATTGTTAATAATTCAATTACATTTAAGGATCATTTGGACTCTCGATCCAAATCTATGAAAGCAAATTTTAAAGCAATTCTGTGAACCAAACGTTAGTGACTCTCAATGAATATGTTTAAGAAATTATTTCAAGCTCGGTTTGTTTAATTAGCGTGTTTTTGTTAGTACTTAATAGAAGAATGGTAATTATTTCAAGTTTTATTTGTTTCATTTAATCCATTATTTCAAGTTTTATCAGTGGTAGGTTTAACCCCTTTTTAATGTTGTATGAAATAGTTGAAAATGATTACAACTCTTGGCATTTTTTTTTAAGACTATCATTAGTTGTGCAGTTATTAGGGAGTTGTTTGTTCATGAAATATGTTACAAGCAGGGGTTATAAAACTTTAAAAATTACCAATGTGTAAGTACAATAGATCCCATGTCATTATGATACAGGAGCCCAAATTTTACATACAAAGATTACTTGGTAAGACTCTTCGTAAATCTTAAAGGGTTTTATTAAGATTTTATTTGATTATTGGGATACCTTAACTTACTCAATTTCCAAAAATTTATGTTAGATTTCTTTGTTTTGAATGCAAAATGATGAATTTTTGTTTGGATTGTTTTAACATCCCGCAACCCGCAAATACGCAACTTGCGGATTGCGGCAAACCTTTCATTTCATATTTCATTTTTTCAAATTCACATCCCGCATCCCGCAAATGCGGGGTCGGGAGTTCATATTATTTTTCGTTTGGTTTGTGTATGCCCGCAACGCACATACTGCAAAATGCGGGATGTAGAGCTAATTGAAGCAAGTTTGTACTATTTTGCGTTCCCGCATCCCGCAACCCACAAGTTACAGAATGCGGGTTGCAAAACAAATAATAAACTTGCAATTTTTGTTTTGATCCCGCATCCCGCAAAGCTGATCCTGATGTATTTTGTCTTGGCGGTAAATTGCAAGATGACGCGCGTAAAAATATATATATACATTGGTATTTTACAATTTATTTACCACTTTTTTACTGTTGTGAATTACTGCGATGCGTGAATTTTCTCTTCGTGAATTATTGCTCTGCGTTAATTTTACCAGGCAATTTTATCACAGTCTAATTCGATTACAGGTTAGTATTTTGGTCATTTCTTCTTTAAATTTATTACTGTAGTCAATGATGAATTAGTTTTAATTTTCGCTTCGCGTTGTTTTTTATTTTAAACACAGTTTTTCCAATTTGCAACAATGGCAAGATCTACTCGCTGCAAAAACCTGGAAAAGGATATGTTCACCAAGGATTCGAACTTTGGTGTTTTCTCAGATACCAGTGGCAGAATCACTGAAACTTACCAAATTGAATGGTCTAGGGTTTATGAAATTTTTTACAATGACAAATTTTCTGATATTCAAGACAACCAGTTGGCCTACAAAAGAATCAGGGATTCTGGACTTCATTCTCTTTCTACTAGACCTGCTATCCTCCCGTACAATGATGCGGTCAAATGGATAGTAGAACATGCAGACCTAAAATCCCGTTGTTTGAATGATAGTAGAGGGTTAGAGATAGAAATTTTTTGTCCCAAGGTATTTACGAAGGCTTATGCCCTTAAACCGATAAGACAACCCCTTACTACAGATTTTGCACAAACCTCCAAAATTAAGTTCAATTTCAAAGAAATGTTAAAATCATGGATGCACCAACCTAGTAAATTCTCGAAGAGGTCTGATGAGCTTTACCCTGTTACCTAGTTCAAAGAACCTTATTCCTTATTCGCAACTATGTTATGTAGACTGTACGACCTTCCTAATTGTTCTGTGTTCAAGACTGAATGAGCTCCATTAGCTCATCATGTTTTAGAAACTGGTGATTCTTTCCTGTGGGAATCCATGTTGTCGCCATAACTCAAAATTTCTATCCAAGAGTACCAGAAGGCCACTACTTGAAAGAAACCCAATTTCTTATTTTCAGCCTTCATTTATGATATATTGTGCACTAAGTTCGAATATCCTAATTTGGGATGGAAGTGGAGTTTTTCGGCTCCCCCGGTGCCCATTTATTATTCAAAACTGTGGGATACTAACTATGCAACTAGGTTCTATGATATATGTCAATACTTCCTTGGCACCATCTATTTTTTAATATTCAAGAAGGAATCTCCTGCATTTTCACCTGAAGCCACAGGTTTGATTGGTACAATGGGTGATTGGTATGTTGGCAAGAATTTTTCGTACATAAGAATTTGGGGTAGCAACATTGTTCATATGCTTCCCAAAATTGTCCCTGACAGGTTGGTTCTAGAACAAGTGGCTTTCCAAACTGCCAATGATGGGGTTTATAGGAAACTGATTGGCCCTAAGAAAAAAGCTTGTCCCAAATTCCCTTTGCACCTTCGATCGCTAGTTATTCCAACTTCAACTTGGGCTGTAGTATTAGGTGAACACATACAATCTTTGAAGCTTGGTTTTTCCACCAAGAGAAAACATGATCCCAAGGGATGCCTCAATGCCCACTTTAAGCAGTATCATATCAAAATTAATTATGTGCATGAGGAAATTCCCGACAATTCTATTTATCAAAGTGTTAGTACATTTTCTGAAGTGTTGGGGAGAGCCAAAAGCAAGGATGAGGAAGCCCACATCTTGCAGCATCAAAAGGAACTGAAAGAGAGGATTCAGTGTTACAGGGCACTGCAGATTGACGTCTTGGAGAAAGTAAGAAAGGACAGAGAACAAAAGGAAGCTGAAGCAACGAAGAATTCATCAGTGGCAATTTTTGCAGACGGAGACAAGGGAAAAGGTCTAATGGAAGACCTGCCAGAGGTACCAGTTAGGGAGCAGGTCAGATCCTTAATAATTATGTCAACACAGTCAAAAGAGAAGCTGGAAATAATGACCTCTGTGCTGAATACTCAGGCAGTTTCAACTCCTGTGACTATTACTCATATCCCGATGATTGCTGCAGTCAATAAGCCAAGTGATACTAAAGAAATAGTTGAAAAAAAACCATTCAAAAGATTGAAGGTGAAAGCTTCTTCCTCCACAGATCCTATTATCGATTTGGTTGATTCATATTTAGAAGAAGAGGTGATAGCCTCTGCACCTGTCACAGAACAGGGGGATCAATATTTGCAATCATTAACAGATTTGTTGGATGGTGATGGTAAGAAATATTCTATACATGTTTCTATAGTTTCAGAATCTTCATTTGTGTCTATGTGTTCGTATGCAGCATTGCTCCTTTCATCCATCCACACTTTATCTACCTTGCCTACAGGAGGACGCATATCACCTGCACTGTCTGAATCGTATCAAGATATGATATCTACATCTGCATATGTCACATCTGATATTGTGAAAATTCCCATTTCACTACCTATTATTTCAGAAGCACCAATTTTCAAGATTCCCTTACACCTACCGTCAGTTACTTTTTCAAGATTGTCTCATAGTGAAAAGCTTTTGGGGTCTTTTTCACCACTTTCATCTGTTGATCTCCAGTTTCCATCTTCTAAATCTTCAACCCCACTCTCATCTTCAATTGTTCAAATAGATTCTGTTCAAAACATTTCAGAAGAACCAATTGTGAAGATTCCCCTAGAGGTATCAGCAGTTACTCCATCAACATTATCTGGTACTGAAAAGTTGTTGGTGTCTTCATCACCACTTTTAGCTCTCAATCTCCATTTGTCATCTTTGGAATCTTCAACCAGATTGCTTTCTTCTATTCCTGAAATATTCCCTATTCAAAGCAATTTGCAAGCACTAATTTTCAATATTCCTGTAGATGTACACTTAGTTACTTTGTCAACATCATCTAGTACTGAAGAGGATTTACTGTCTTCATCACCACTTGCAACTGTCAATCTGCGTTTGCCATCTTTTGAATCTTCAATGCTACTCTTGTCTTCCATCTCTGAAATAAGCCATGTTCAAAACATATGTCCTTTGAGTACTCAAATTACCTTGACCATACCCTCTCCTATCATTACTCAAACATCCTCTTTAGTTTCCACAGTGATTAGCACATCTGGATCCATTGATCCAAGAGATGAATTTGATGAAGAGATTGTTGTCTCTCTTGGAGAATATTATTATAGCAAACCTGATAAATCAGTGATCAGAAAGGGCAAAAAGAGGCGTAGGGATCAAATTGGGATGGAAGTATCTGTTTCTAAGAAAATACTTTGGACTCAGCAATACGGTGACCCACAGGTAGATGCATCAGATATAACTACTACTTTGTGTGCATTCACAGGTACCAGTATCCATGTTGTTAGCAATTTAAACAGGGAGTTTGACAGGAGGAAAGAAGAGATAACCCAGTTGAAGGAAGAACTTGAGAAGAGTAAAAGGGAACATGAGGGTCATGTTGCTGATCTTATGAAGACATCTGGGGATAAGTACAATGAACTACAGGTCAAAAGTGCCTTTCTTTAGGTTGAGCTGCAAAATGAGAAGATCTCAAATGTTGCCTCTAGACAAAGGATAGATTCACTTAAAAAGCAATGTAAAGATGCAACTGCAAGTGCAACTTCCTCTTTGTTCTCCAGGTTTTCACAAGAAGAATTTAAGCAGTTAGCTATCAAGAGAAATGAGGACCATTATGAGTTAATAACTGAGTTGTTTCACAGTTTAAATGATATTTATGAAACGTATATTGCTTTTGGTCAGATGGCCGTTGTACATGAAGATCACGTGGAAAAGAGGGAGAAATCTTCAAAGGATTTGGATGAGATTGTAGAATGGAAAAGGTACAGGAAGGACAAACCAGAAAACATTATCATCCTCAGTAGCTTTCAGCTAAAGAAAGTCAGAGCAGTACTCCGTGATTGGATTGATCTTAATGAGATGGTTGATGAGACTATAAAAAAGGCACAAGCTGTGTGTGCAAGAAGATGGTATGATGTTGACAGTATCATGGAGGCTTTGTTTTTTCCCACAGTAAATCTTATTGAAAATGCATGTCCTCCAAAATTGATGATCGAGCAGGTTGAACAGCGGAGAGATGAAGCAAGTGAGAAAATCCAAGGGCTCAATCATATAATGATTGAGGATGTCGATCGCTTAATCAGACAACCGTTGGCTATTGAGGGCAAGGTCCACATTTACATCCGCATATGGCATAAGTTAGCTAAAAATGAAATGGAGAATTATAGATGTGATGTTCAACTTGGTTTTGAATCAGCTAACTATCCCAACATTGAGGAATTTCTAGGGATTTGGAGCAGATGGCAGGATTTCCTTGGATATTAGTTTTATTTAGATTTGTCAATCAGAATTTGATGGAAATCTACTTTTTGTAATAATTATTTAAAGGGTGGGTTTCACATGTAATAGCGACTTTTTGGAAGGCAAAAATCTGGACAAGAGTTTGGAAATACCTCTGTTTAATTGAGGTTTTGTAATTTTGTGCAAATCTATTTAATTCAGTAATGATATTTTTTCATGTCTCTCTTTGTTTATTTGATTAAGTTTCCTTAATGAATAATGAGTTTTCTTGTTTCAGATGATTCAATATTACTGTTAATATTTTGTGATCAAGTAGTACATTTATTCACAGCCTTGTTAGTGACTCGTGTACTGATAAGATTTTAATAGCACTTATTTTATTAAAATCTGTATCTATTTCTGCAAATGATTACACAGTAAATTCGATAATACATATGTTAATTTGTTAATTTATGTAAATCCATATGAGTATTTTATTCAATTTAATTTTTTATTCTACATGTTTTAAATGACATGCTCTCACGGGCTTTTGTCCCTTGCTTTCAACTGTGTATGGATAGAATATGGAAGGTCATAATCATCGGTGACATAGACTGTCCTTAAAATATCATTACAATTATCAGTAAAACTATTGTAATAAAACCATTTCATTTTTTTTTAATTATTCTAAATAATGTGATTGATTTATTTTTTAAAGTTTATGAAATTTCCACATGCTCATGTATAAAATCATTATAATTTTTTCAAAGTATTCTAAATAATGAGATTGATTTTTTTTAAGAGTTTATGCAATTTCTACATATTTATATCTAATTTTTTTATTATTCAAGTTTAGTTTTTATTTAATTACTTTTATTAATATATATATGTACCTCATCATGAAATAATATAAACTATACCTAGCATAGTAGTTTTCTAAGTTCACAAGTAGCACATATTCATGTTAATCGATCTCACCCAGCTTAGAATCCGTTGAGAATTAAAAGAGATATACAAACTGAACTGCAAACCTCTCGATCTGGTGAACAGGGATTTGGGTGTATTTTATTTCCTTTGGTTGCTCTTTTGATTTGATAATAGACATGGGACATTAAATTTTCATGTTATACATGTTACTTGGATATTTTAAAGCAATTGACAGGGGTAACTTGGTGCAATGATTTAAATAGAATGGCCTCTAGCATGACTATGTGAGGTCTTGCTGTAAGTACAACAGATCCCATGTCATTATGACACAAGAGCCCAAATTTTGAATGTAGAATGATGAATTTTTGTTTGGATTTTTTTAACATCCCGCAACCTGCAAATCCGCAACTTGCGGATTGCAGGAAACATTTCATTTGATATATCATTTTTAAAACCCATATCCCACAAATGCGGGTGCAGGAGAGTTTTTATGTGTTAATTTTAATCATAAACCAAAACTATCATATTTATAATTCACGGAAAATAATAGAGGCCGTCAGATGAGGGTAAAAAGAAAAAGAACAGTTAGTATTAGCTTTGCGGGATGCGAGATCAAAACAAAATTTGAAAGTTTATTAATTGTTCTACAACCCACATTCCGTAACTTGTGGGTTGCGGGATGCGGGAATGCAAAATAGCACAAAGTTTATTCAATGAGCTCTGCATCGTGCATTCCACATTTTATGGGATACAGGTTGCGGGAAAACACAAACCAAACGAAAATAATAGGAAGTTCGCAACCCGCATTCTGCACATTGCGGGATGCGGGATGCAGAGCTAATTGAATAAAGTTTGTGCTATTTTGTGTTCTCGCATCCCGCAACCTACAAGTTGCGGAATGCGGGTTGTGGAACAATTAATAAACTTGCAAATTTTGTTTTGATCTCGCATCCCGCAAAAGCTGATCCTAACCGTTCTTTTTCTTTTTACCCTCATCTGATGGTCTCTATTATTTTTCACAAATTATAAATATGATAGTTTGATTTACGATTTTTCACTATTTTTACTGTTGTAATTCACTCTGTTGTGTGATTTTTACCTCCAGATTTTACCTGGCGACTCCAATAGTGATTACTACAGTTTCAGGTTGGTTACCAGGTTGCTGTCTCGCATTTTGAATTGATTACCGTGCTTACTGTATAATCCAATTTTTAATGTCAATATAAATATTAAAAAAAGACACATGGCGACATCCAAAACCCCCAGAATCACTAGGAGTAAAAACCTCCAGAAGGATATGTTCACCATAGAACTGAACTTCTGTGTTTTTTTGATACTAGAAGCCGTGTCAGTGAAACTTATCATTTAGACTGGGCCAGGGTTTTCTCAATTTTCGATAACAATGACCTCTCAGATTTCCAGAGTGACCAAACGATTTATGAGAGAATTAGAGATTATGGCTTGCATATGATCGCTGCCATACCACCTATCCTACCTTATAATGATGTTGTGCGATGGATTATTGACCACGCCAATGTGAAAGACCGTTCTTTCAATACCAATACCAGGTCTCAGCTAGCCAATTTTTGCTCAGAATTTTTTGTCAGGATTTATGCTCTTAAACCTTATACCCAGCTTCTAGATGCATATTTTGTTAACACTGCCAAATCCAAATTCAATTTCGACCAAATACTTAAATCCTGGATGACTGAACCCCATAAATTTAGCAAGAGCAAAGACCAATTATACCCTATCGAGTGGTTCAAAGAACCTTATTCCATGTTAGCCATGATGTTGTGTAGGCTTTATGGCCTTCCCAACTGTTCGTTCTTCAAATAGGAATGGGCTCCGATCGCTCATCACATTATTACCACAGGTGAAGCTTTCCCTTGGGCCTCAATTTTGTCACTGGAACTTAAAAACACTATTCAAGAGTTCCAAAAAGTGACTGCTAAGAAAAATCCCAACTTTTATCTCGCTGCCTTCATTGTGGACGTTTTCTGTGTTGATTTTCGTTACCCTAATTTGGGATGGAGTTGGAAATTGCCGGCCCTGCTTGTACATATTTATCATTCCGAGCTTTCGAATGGAAACTATGTGGTTAGGTTTTATGATATATGTGAAAGTTTCCTTGGCCGAGTATATTTTCTGATTTTCAACAAAGAAGCCCCTGCTTTCTCACCAGAAGCAAAAGCTCTCATAGCCATAATGGGAGACTGGTATGTGGGTGAATCTTTCACCTACATCAGAGTTTATGGTAATAACGCAGCTCACATGTTGCCTAAAGACGTCACAGACAAGTTGGTCTTAGAAGAGATCTCATTTCAGACTGTTACAGAAGGAATCTACAAGAAATGTGCTACACCAAAGAGAAAAGTTTGGCCCAGGTTTCCTATTACACTTGGATCCTTGAGTGTTCCCTCTTCTACTTGGGCATTGGAGCTGAGTGACCATATCATGTCACTTAAACTTGGTTTTGCATGCAAAAGACAGCATGATCCTAAAGGAATTGTTGATTTACACCTAAAGCAAAATCATTTTAAAGCTGGTTATGTTCATGAGGAAACTCCTGATGATTTTATTTATCAGGGAGTGGATACATTTTCTAAAGTTTTAGCAAGGGCAACAAACAAAGAAGAGCAAAGCCATATTCTGCAGTACCAAAAAGAGATCAGGGATAGGGTAAAACATTTCAGGTCTATGGAATTGGACATCTTGGAAAGGACAACAAAAGACAAAGAAGAAAAGGAAGCTCGAGCTGCAGCAAAAGAGGCTCTGGCATCTAAAACTGCATTTGTAGAAACTAGCTTGGGCTTGGATAAAGGGAAAGCCCCCATGACAGAAATTCCCCAGACATCTATGGAACAACAGGTTAAAGACTATTTACAAACTTCAGAGCAGATAAAATAGACATTGAACATGTTGACTTCAGCACTAGATATGCAAGAAGTTGCAACATCTCAGGTAGCTAAAACTGTCTAGCTAGCTACTGTGGTTGGAAAGACTCAACCTAAAAAGAATTAGGTTGAGGAAAAACCTGTTCAGAAGATAAATATCTCCATTCCTGTTCCTACTATTGACCTAACTCATTTAGAGGAAGAGGAGGGAAGAAGTTCTCCTGTGCCTGTTACTATTGAGAAAGGTAATGATTTCCAAAATCTCACCAATAGTAGCAATGGTAATCTTTCATCCTCTCTTCCTCCATCTCAGCCTTCAAGTCACTCTGCTCTGTCTTCTTCTGCAATAATTCTTTCATCTATAATAGCATTATCCTCATTATTTGATGGTTCTTATGTAACACCTTTAATGAATCAGCTTTATAAGGATGCTATGTGTCTACTTGAATCTATGATACCTATTTCTATAGATATACCTATTCCTACATATGACGTATCTATAGTTGTTAAGACTCCATTGCATATCCCTTCAATCAGTTCAATGTCTTTATCGGTAGCTGGGGAAACTTCAACAGTCTCATTATCACCATCCAAGATCTCTACTGTGCAAGTTTCATCAGTTGAGACTACAATTCCTAACATCCCCTCAGCTCCTTAAGCCATTCCTGCTTGGAATATGAACCTTTCTCCATGTACTTCCCCTGTTACTATGACTATCCCTTATGTCACCACAACTCAAACTAATTCCGTGATATCCACTGGAATCAATATACCCCCCATTAATGAGGTAAGGGAAGAATTCAATGAAGATTTTGTGGCATCTCTAGGAGAATATCAGTACAACAAAACTGATAGATCAATGGTGAGGAAAGGTAGGAAGAGGAACCGAGGCCAGGGTGATATGGATATGTTTGATGTAAGTAAGGTGGTGTGGACTCAGCGATCAAGTGATCCACATGCATATGCCACTGATGTTGCATCTGGATTAGGGGCTTTTACAGGAGCCAACTTTGATGTTGTGAACACTTTAAACCGGGAGTTTGATAAGAAGAAAGTAGACATTAGTAGACTGAAAGAGGAACTGGTGCAGCTTAAAAGGCAACATGAGAACATGTGTGATGAGCTTCAAGAGATGAATGTTTCCCTCAGCGGAGAATTGCAAAGGGAAAGGACCGTTAATGTCACTCTCGCTCAGAAGATTGAATTGTTGGTAAAGGAGATTGAAGATGCAACTGCAAGTGCGACTTCACCTTCATTTTCTAAATTTTCAAAAGAAGAATTCAAAGAACTTGCTATAAGAATCAACAGGGAACACTATTGTTTGGTCCACGATTTATTCATAACTTTAGATAATATCTTTGAAACTCACACAATGTTTGATAAAATGTCTGTTGTTCTAGAAGGCTTGGTGGAGAAGAGAAAACAGGCTTCTAAGGCCTATGATGAAGTGGTTGATTGGAAAAGATATATGAAAGATAAGCCTGAGAATATTACTTTTCTTACTAAGTTTCAGTTAAATAAAGTTAGAGCTATTATGAGAACCTGGGAAGACCTAGAAGAAACAGTAGGTGAATCTATTAAAAGAGCACAAGCTATTTGTTGCAGGAGATGGTATGCAGTTGATAATATCATGATTGACTTGTCTTTTCCTACCATGGTCCTTATTGAAAAAGCTTGTCCGTTCGGGTTGGTGATCGAGCAAGTTGAGAAACACAGGGATGAAGAAGAGGAGAAAATCAAGGGACTTGATTGCATAAGTATACATGATCTGGAGCAGTTGATCAAGCAGTCATTCGTAATGGAAGGGAAGATTCATATGAGCTTTGTTAGTTTTGATCCCCTTTGAGCGGGAATTCCTTTGATTGTAATAATTATTTAAGTCATGATGTCTAATGTATGAGGCCTTTGGAACTTTTGGAGGGGGGAGACTGATGCAAGGGATCAAACATAACTTTTGTCTTTGTAAAGGTTTTGTGTAATTCATTGCATGAATTTTTGGAAAAAAACAGTGTGACAGTTCCATATCTCTTGTAATTATCTATTAAATTTCTTTGACATATGTTGGTCTCTCTGTTCCAAATGGTCAGATAATACTCTGATTCATTTGCAATCAATTAATGTGTTTGTTTAACTTTGAATTATCTCTGTTACTTCTAAATGCATTGATAAAGTCTCATGAATTTTTTTTTATGAACTGTCTTTATCTATTTCTGTGAATTGTTTTTATGAACTGTCTTTATCTATTTCATTGATTAACTGAGATTCAATAATTAATTTATTTACAAACCATAAATAAATAAATAATAAAAAATGTAATGAAGTATATATGTATATTATTGAATTCACTATCAAGTCAAAAAAACAGTACATATTTTACATAAACAAGTGACCAAATAAAAACAGTACATCTACACAATAGACAATGAGGAGATTCAAGCAGAAAGTGGTTTTAAAGACTTGGAAGCAAGTAAGCTTTCCTCTTGTTTTCTACGTTCAACATATCGATTGCCTTGCATTCGAGAGTATCTGGAAAAAGAGAAAGGTGGAGAAATGTGTAGGCCTAAAATAGATGTAACTCTTGATATTGCAGTGAATGTAAGTCCTTGTCTGTCAATGTTTCCAATATCTATTGTTACATTTTTTAGTTTCATACCTGTTGATGTATTTGTAACTTCGGAATGTATTCATCTATGTATCTTATGTATTGTAACCTAATGTTTATTCCGGGATGTATCTATTATGTAATTGAGTTATGTTGTCATGCCCCGATGTTCCGATCGGGAGGATATATAATGTAAACAAGTCATGTCAAGTCATAGTGGGTAACCCTCCGATTGTCTAAGGGTTAAAGTCCCCACAGTTTCGGGGCACTAAGGTTATTAGACTCTCCTAGTAGAGGTCGCCCTAGTAGGGTTTTAGTCATGTCGGGATTAGTATAAATAGAGAACTAGAGTCTCTATTTAACACACAACTCATACACACTCAAGTGTAGTGCATAGTTGAGGAAGGAGAAGACACTGGGGTTAGATAAGAAGAAGGTTACTGCTATCGAGAGATCACTTACTGTATTGGGATTTTCTATTTTGGTGCTAATTCTATCTCTGAGGAAGTTGCAGGGTTTTCTCCATTTATGGTTTCCCCGAGGAAAAACACTGTGTTCATTGTCTCTTGTGTTTGATTGCTATGCTTGTTATTCTCTCAGTTAAAGAACCTAATAATGCTAGCTTAATGTTGAAAAACTAACATGGTATCAGAGTTAACCTGAGAAGAAGACACTTTGCAGCTACGGGAACTAGGGCTTCCTAGTTTGTGGATCTTTCTCCACTAATTTTCAGCAAAATTAAGGTGGAATAACTCTCCTCCTTTGGGCGCATCTTTCTATCGAAGCAGAAACCAATTCCGAGGTTTTTCAATTTTGGACTCGACACTACTACCGAAATTTAGGGATTTTCATAGAAGAGGAATTTTTCAGTGAGACCAGGCCTAGATTGATCTCCTCCCCAAAATCAAAGTTAGGGATAAATTTCAAGCCATTTGGGTGGACAAAACTCTTGATAAGTAAAACCCTAATTTGCTCCTAATCCAGTACTGCAGGATTTCAGCTCCAAATCTAGATCCGACATCTTGAATTGGTAAGATCTAAATCTTTTGTATTTTCGTTTGAGGTTCTCAGTTAAGATGTCTCATCATAGCAAGCTTGATGAAAATCCTGAGGGAGCTGATAACTTCCGAGCCTGGAAGTATAGGATCTCCCTGGTCCTGGAAGAAAATGAGTTAGACTCCTACATCCATGAGGGGGTTCCAGTTCCAGAGGGAGATGAGGCTAAGGACTTACATAAGAAGAATATGGTTATGGCAAAGAGGATCATTGCTGATTCTATCAAGGATCACCTTATCCCATAGGTGTCCTCTCTGAAGACACCTAAAGCTATGTTTGATGCCCTAACCAAATTGTTTGAAGGGAAGAACATAAACTGGAAAATGACTCTGAGGAATCAACTGAAGAATGTGAAGATCCAGAATGCAGACACCATCCAGTATTACTTCACAAGGGTTTCTAAGATCAAGGAACAATTAGAAGCAGTAGATGAAGAAGTGGAGAATGCATAAATTGTGATGACCACCTTGAATGGTCTCCCTAGGACATGGGACTCTTTCATTCAAGGGATCTATGCTAGAAAGAAGTTAGTCAAGTTCAACAGACTATGGGAAGAATGCTCTCAAGAAGAAGCTGGGATAGTACTCGAGAAGAGAAGATGGGAAGTGAAGATCAAGCTCTCATAGTACAATCCAAGAAATCCAAATCCAGCCATCGCAGAAGTAAGTACTCTCATCATAGGTATAACTCAAGAAATCCTAGAGATAAGTCTAAGTACATTTGCTATACATGTGATGAAAAAGGACACTTCACTAGATATTGTCCTAAGAACAAAAGTAGCTCTCACAAGAAGAAGGGAAGCAAGAAAATACATCATGCTCATGTTGCAGAGGATGATGAGCCTTCATCAAAGAGAACCAGATATGAAAGTGAAGATTCTTCAAGCGAGGATGAATATGTTTTGATCTCTGCTCTCATAGGTAACATTACTCATGGAAGTGATGATTGGCTTATAGACAGTGGAGCTTCCAAACATATGACTGGATTCAAGGAATCCTTTGTGAAACTCTCAAAACATGAATCACCTCACAAGGTGAAGCTAGGAGATGACTACCAATATCCAATAAAAGGTAGTGGGGAATATTCCTACAAACTAGACTCTAGAAAGTCTCTAACAATGAAAGAAGTATTGTTTGTGCTAGGACTCAAGAAGAACCTTCTCTCCATATCAGCATTGGATACAAAAGGAATGAGGGTTGCATTCATAGATGGTCAAGTCATCATGTGGCCAAGAGGAAAGACTATTGATGATGCGGTAGTGATTGGTGAACAAGAAGGAGGTTTGTACAAATTAAAGGGCCATCCATAAAAATCATTGGTCCATGACACAGTAGAGCCAAGTGAACTTTTGCATAGAAGGCTTGCACATGTGCATTATAGAGCACTACCTCTTGTAAGCAAAGTTGTTGAAGGTCTTCTAGAAATACAAGCAAAACATGATGGGGTCTGCAAAGGATGTGCGAAAGGAAAGAACACAAAGAAGACATTTCCAAGTAGCGAAAGCAAAGCAAAGGAATCCTAGAAATCATCCACTCCGATGTATGCGGTCCTATGTCATCAAGCTCACTAAGCGGGTATGCATATTATGTTTCTTTTATTGATGATTTTTCTAGGAAGACATGGGTTTACTTCATGAAGAACAAAGACGAAGTATTTAGCAAATTCAAGGAATTCAAAGCCTTGATCGAGAATCACGCTGAAAAGAAGATCAAGAATTTTCGATCAGATAATGGCGGAGAATTCACTTTGAATGAATTCAAAGAGCTATGTAAAGAATCAGGGATTAAGAGGGAGTTGTCTACTCCTTATAATCCACAACAGAATGGGATTGCGGAACGAAAGAACAAAACTATCATGGAAGCTGCAAGAGCTATGCTTCATGATCAAGATCTTCCTATGCATCTTTGGGTAGAAGCTTCCAGAACAGCGGTGTATGTACAGAACCGTACTCCACATAGAGTTCTCGAGAACAAGACTCGTGAAGAAGTCTTCTTCGGAAAGAAGGGTATATTTGTGGGATACTCTGAAAGCTCAAAGGCTTACAAAATATATTTCCCGGGATACAAGAAGATTGACATCCACAGGGATGTGACATTTGATGAAGACACAGCTTACAACAAATCCAGAAAGAGACCTGTTGAAGAACCTGAAGTAGCAGAAGCACCCAGAATTCATGATACAACCATGAACGAAGAAATTCAAGAAGAAGATCGAGAATTTGAAGAACCACAAAGACCTGTAGATCCACCCCTGGAGAAGAATCCTCATAAGAGGAAACTTGCTTGGGTTTGAGAACTTATCCAAGGTGTGGAAAGATATGGGGCTCTAGAAGAGAATAACAGAGAAAGAAAGAGGACCAGATCCTGTTCCGGGTATGACTCAATCGATCATGAAGAATGATGTTTGGGATGTTGTCCCAAGACCAGAAGGGAAGTCAGTTGTAACTTCCAAATGGATCTACAAGATCAAGCATGCTGCAGGCGGTAGCATTGAAAAATATAAAGTAAGATTTGTGGCTCGAGGTTTCTCTCAGAAAGAAGGAATAGATTATGAAGAAACCTTTGCACCTGTAGCCAGATACACTTCCATCAGATCAATACTTGCTCTAGCTGCAGTGATGAAATGGAAGATACACCAGATGGATGTCAAGACTGCCTTCTTGAATGGTGTAGTAGAAGAGGAAGTGTATGTAGAACAACCACTCGGTTTTGAGACACATGACAAAGAGTCTCATGTATGCAGATTGAAGAAATCCCTGTATGGTTTGAAACAGACACCTAGGACTTGGTACGACAGAATTGACAGCTTTCTATCCAGTTTGGGATTTACCAAAAGTAAAGCAGATTCCAACCTTTACTACAAGGTTGAAGATGACAACCCAATGATGCTTCTACTATATGTAGATGATCTATTTGTGACAGGTACGGATGGGTTGATTGCTGATACGAAGAGAAAGCTTACTGCTGATTTCGAAATGAAGGACTTGGGTATGATGCATTATTTCTTAGGCATGGAAGTGTGGCAGAGTGCAAATGGAATCTTCCTTGGAAAAGGGAAGTATGCAGTGGATATCCTGAAGAGGTTTGAGATGATGGACTGGAAAGTTATGGCCACACCTATGGCATCGAACCTGAAGCTATTGAGTGAATGCTTCATTAGAGTCGGTTGATGCTACGATGTGTCGTCAGATGATTGGGTCATTGATGTACCTGACGAACATGAGACCAGACATTTGCTTTGCTGTGAACACCTTGAGCCAGTTCTTGACAGATCCAAGAAATGTTCACTTGATTGCTGCAAAGCATATTCTGAGGTACCTGAGGGGTACAGTTGATTATGGGCTCAAGTATGAGTCGAATCAGAATATCAACCTAGAGGGTTATGTCGATTCAGATTGGGCAGGTAGTGCCATCGATAGGAAGAGCACTTCAGGATGTTGCTTCAGTATGGGATCAGGTGTGATCTCTTGGTTTAGCAGGAAGCAATCCTGTGTGGCACTGAGTACAGCTGAAGCAGAGTATGTTGCAGCTTGTTCAACTAGTTGTGAGTCAGTATGGATGCGGAAGCTATTGTCTGATATATTTGATCTCCGGTTGGATGCTACTTGTATACATTGTGACAACCAGAGTTGCGTGAAGTTGTCAAAGAATCCAGTGTTCCATGACAAGTCAAAGCATATCGAGATCAAGTATCACTATATCAGGGATATGGTGCAGAGGGGAGTAGTGAAGCTTTAGTATGTTGCAACGGAGGAACAAATAGCTGATGTATTGATGAATCCATTGGCTAGGCTAAAGTTTGAGTACTTCAGGGAGAAGCTTGGTGTTCTCTAGATTGCAGTTTCTTCCAAGAGAAAGTGATGAGACCCATAGCCATTCTGACATGGTGAGAGGATTGGTTCCTTCCATAGTCAGATGTAAGGGTTGAGCCATTATGTCATGGTGAGAGGATTGGTTCCTTCCATGTTAGATATGAGTGCTGGCCATTCTGTCGAGTAGGACAGATGTAAGGGCAACTGCCATTCTGGGAATGGAGGCACTTGGTCAGTTACCAGGAAAAATCAGTCTAGGACTGAGAAGCCATTCTGATGTGATAGAGGGATGTGTTCCCACTTGATCAGATGTAAGGGCTGAACCATTCTGTCATGGCTAAAGGATTAGGTTCCTCCCATGTCAGATGTGAGTGTTGGCCATTCTGATGAGTAGGTTAGATGTAAGGGCAACTTCCATTCTAGGAATGGAGGCACCTGGTCAGTTACTAGGTAGCTCAGTCTGGGACTGGGGGCCATTCTGATGCAATGGTAGGATAGTTCCTCCACGATCAGATGTGAGTGCATGCCCTTTTCAATGAGGTGCTCAATGCATGGTCGGATTGTAAGTGCAAAGCTCTTTCTGATGCGGTGCTTTGTGCATGGTCAGATTGTAAGTGCTAAGCCCTTTCTGATGTGGTGCTTCGTGCATGGTCATATTGTAAGTGCTGAGCCTTTTCGATGCGGTGCTTTCGAGCATGGTCAATTGTAAGTGTTGTGCCTTTCTGACAGGATGAGGTCGGATGTAAGTGCAGAGCCTTTCCGATGTGGTGTTCTTGCACATGGTTGGATACAAGTGTTGAGCCTTTCTAACAAGATGAGGTCAGATGTGAGTGCTGGGCCTTTCTGACAGGATGAGGTCAGATGTGAGTGCTGGGCATGCCTTTCTGACAAGATGAGGTCAGATGTAAGAGCTGGGCGGGAAATTCTGACGTAAGTGTCAGATATAAGCGCTGATGAAGACCTACATGAAGGGTAGGCCTACAGGATTGACTCTGTAGAACTTCCTGTGACGAGAAGAATTGAGATAGCACAATTATGAGATAGCAGATGATGATCCAGATCAAGTGAACCAGATGAGATGATCCAAACTTAATGACGATCCAGATCAAGTGACGATCCAGTTGTGATGATGATCCAGACTCGATGATCCAGACTTGACGATGATCCAGATCGAGTGATGATCCAGCAGTGATGAGCCAATAGTCATACTGATGCAGATTCCGTGATAAAGAAGGAGAAGATGACTTAAAGACTCGAAGACGAAGAAGACTTGAAGACTAAGAAGACTTGAAGATGAAGACAATGAGATGATCCAGTTGATGCAGAGAAGAAGACCAGTGCTGAAAATTGTGTCAAAAGAATACCTTCCTAGTTAAGAAGGAGCGTTGATATATTTGTAGCTTCAGAATGTATTCATCAATGTATCTTATGTCTTGTAACCCGATGTTTATTCCGGGATGTATCTATTATGTAATTGAGTCATGTTGTCATGCCCCGATGTTCCGATCGGGAGGATCTATAATGTAAACAAGTCATGTCAAGTCATAGTGGGTAACCCTCCGATTGTCTAAGGGTTAAAGTCCCCGCAGTTCCGGGGCACTAAGGTTATTAGACTCTCCTAGTAGAGGTCGGCCCTAGTAGGGTTTTAGTCATGTCGAGATTAGTAAGAGAACTGGAGTCTCTATTTAACACATACACACTCAAGTGCAGAGCATAGTTGAGGAAGGAGAAGACACTGGGGCTAGATAAGAAGAAGGTTACTGCTGTCGAGAGATCACTTACTGTATTGGGATTTTCTATTTTGGTGCTGATTCTATCTCTGAGGAAGTTGCGAGGTTTTCTCCATTTATGGTTTCCCCGAGGAAAAATACTGTGTTCATTGTCTCTTGTGTTTGATTGTTGTGCTTGTTATTCTCTCAGTTAAAGATCCTAATAATGCTAGCTTAATGTTGAAAAACTAACAATACCTTGGGCTTTATGAATTGTTAAACCCCATGCCATTTGAAGTGGTATTTGTCTATGGGATCCTATTTTTATTGGAGATATTGGAACATAAGTAGGATTAGAAGAATCCCATAAGGGTCCTTTGTAATGCACAAATTCGACAACAACAAACGATGGCAAGATAGGAGGTATCTCATTTGACTTGTAGACAATATGAATGACTTTCCCAAGTGAGCCGTTAACAAGTCTTGCTTGAACCCATAAATTAGCAGTTAACATGACTTGTTGAACAACAACAAGAAGGACCTTTAATGGCAGTTGTTCATCATCAATGGATTGATGGGAATTTTGGTTCCGTTGTTCTGCAAAGCAATGTGCAATTGGCATATGAAGTTGTTTCATCATGTGTTTGTTGTGCAATGCAACAGAGATATTTGTGGGATACAAATGGATAGATTGTTCAAATGAAGAATTTTCAACAAATGAAAGGCATGAGGTTGTTCTTGTCATTAGGAGTGCCCAATCTTCAACAATTCGTGTTGCATTTCGAAGGTTTAGCAAGAGTTGTCGAAAGGCAGTTTGAGAAGCACTATTTCCAGCTTATCAGAAAATTGTTTCAAGCATGATACAAGTATCAAATGTATGCCAAAGAGTAGTTCCAACAGATGAGCCTGCATACATGGGGATGTCTTTTATAGGAGGTAATTGTCCAAATTCACCAAGAAGAATTATGGAACAACCACCAAATGGGATTGTAGATTGCAAGCAGAAAGCTTGACGTAAGTGTGCATCAATTTGAGTCAACATTTTTGGACCAATAAATCTCATTTCATCTATGAGAATATAGCAAATATGGTGAAGTTCTTCTTGAAGTTTTGAAAGGGATTGGCCTTCAAGAGGGTGCATTTCACCAATGGGTATTCGAAGAGCAGAATGTATTGTAGATGCATGTAAGTTAAAAGCAACAACACCAATTGGAGCAAGGAGAAGAAGTGGGCAGGCATTTTGTTCAGATGTAGTTTGAAGTGCAAATTTGAGGCAAGATATGAGGTAAGATTTTCTAGTTCCTGCAGTACCTTGAATAACCAGTTTTAGCGGTTGAGCATATGTACTATTACTGAAATGGGACATGACAAGATCAAAGGCTATGCGTTGTGTGGGAGACAAGCAATGAGGATAATTGGAGAAGTACGGGATATCTTCATGTAGTTGAATGGACAAGTGATTCACCTCAATGAATGATGTTACTGTCTCATGCAATTTGATGCATATATTGTTATGTGACCAATTGTGATTTTTGTCAAATTCACGATGGCCAAGCATTTCAACGTCATTAACTTCGATGTTATTTCCTAGTCTCATTTGAGATATAAGTTCCCATTCATCCATGGTATGGGACAATGAAAACGTAATAGCATCAGAGTTTGAACCATCGGATACAGGTGTAGAGGGTTCTTCTTTTGTACATTCAATATGCCACACAACATATGTGCCTTTAATCTGATGCCAATGAGAAATAATTTCAAAAGTTGTGCTTCCAATATCATGAGGGATAGACTGAAAAGGTTTGTATAGAAGAAGTTCACTCCAACAAAACAGTTCAAAAGATGAAGAATGAGAGGGAGGAATGGAAGTGAAATGTGGATAGACTGTGACAATTTTGTCACACAAGTTTTGTTTCCATGGATTTTTTTTCCTATTAGGAGAGAAAGGCCAACAATGAGCAGCTTCAAGCAGAGTTAGATGCTCAAGAGCAATGGGTCTTTGCATGTAAGCAAAAATGAAGGGGGGTGTTGCAGGGGTGTTATTAGTGTCATTAGAAACACGACGAAACACAGTTTGGATCATGTGTAGGGAAAAGAAGTGACGACTACAAAGAACAAGAGGAAGTTTTTGTAGCAGGTGACATGTCTCTTGTGCACTAATGTCTCTTTCTGCAACTGTTTTTGCAAGAAATTGTTTGATTGGCTGAAGAATGGGGCTTTCACTTGGTGCAACATGTGCAAGTCGAGACAGAATGGCATGATAGGTTTCTGATTTTGGATCTTCTTTTGATGCATACTTTGAAATGTATTTGAGGATAGCATGTTTACAAAGAACAGGTTGGAAATCAACATTAGCCCTCCATATTGAAAGCATTGTAGGATTGTGAATATTTAGAAGAGGATCATTTATTGCAGGATAGTAGGTTTTCTGTCCATTTTGATAAATGAATAACGAAGAAGTAGCTTGCAGCTCATATGGAAAACCATAGCGACATTGAAGATATGTTCCTTTCTTGCGAAGGCAAGTTGACTCTGAACATTTGGTGTGCTTTGAACAAAATTGACAAGTTCTTCATAGTTAGCTGAGTAGTTTGATGCAAATATCGATGGTGATGCAAAACTGCATGGATCATTTGTAGTAGAATGGTGAGACTCAAATGTGGACAACTGGGAATTACGAGGATTCCAAGCTGTCACATGTGTGTCAATTTTTTTTTTTGCAGCTTCAACTGCAACATCATCTTCCCAATCTAATGTGTCCATATTTGGTGCATTTGCCAACTAAATAAAACCATGAATGTGAGTGGATCCTCTATGTTTCCATTCATATCTAGATGGGAGGAAAAAGCATATATTAGAAATAAATTGTATAAAGATAAAAATAGATAGAGAGAAATAGAAAGGAATAGATGGTATAATACCTACACCAATAATCGGTTATATGAAAACCTTTTTGAAGAACCTCTTCAAGAAATGTTTTGAATCTATTGTGCATGTATTGTGATGTAATATGTGGATTTGATATCATGTTGTGAACCTTCCATTGATAAACTTGACCTGAATCATTAGGAGCTTTACCAAGCATTAGAGCATGCAAATCTGGCCATTTTGTGTCAGTTGCACTAAGGGTGAAGAAGAATGTTGGTGTACCTTGTTGATTGATCATATTTGTTAGTTCAACTCTACTTTTGTTCCAATATGATCGTGTTCCACGTAATGAAGACCCAAATCTTGCGACCTTCTCACCAATTTTATCATTTGGCATGTCTTGCAATGGTTGACAAGCTCATGTACCGTCGAAGGTAGTGTATCTTCCAGTTTTTTTTGGACAAAAATATAGGCAGTACTATTACTTCGATGACACATAATTAGATTGTATATGTAGTATCAGAAGTGAGGATGTTGAGCAAATATGTTGTCGTGATAGCGAATAAGGTGGAGTGCATATTCGTGCATATCAACTTGATGAATGCATGGTTGTAATAACATTGTTGTACCTGTGGGAAACAAAGTTGGAAAAGCCATGGAAAGAAGGCCTTCTGTGTTGTACTCATTGATAGGGGACATTTCTATAGGGGTCCAATCTATGGAAGGTGGTAGTGGGATATTTGGTATGTGTAACAACTGTCTAATTTCTTCTACGTCAGTTCTAGCATTGGTTTGTGTTGAAATAAATGACGAGGATTGCAATTCATAGGATTCAAATGAATTTGGTGGTTGATCTGCACAGGATCATCTTTGCAGATGAGATGAAGTAGCATTTCTATTAAGATGCGGAATCAAAGGTGAAATGTCTACTGAAACAAGTGGCAAAGAAGCTAATGCAATTGGGTTGATTTGTACATCCTTGTAGTATGGGTCGTTTGCCATTTTGAATTGAAGTGCAGCAAGAACATGTGTTCGACTAACAAACAGTTCATATGGTTTTTTTGTAGAATTGCATTTCCGAACAACGAGTATGTCAAGTTCTGATACTAAATGCGGTAGGTATGTCACAATGTTGGAAATGTGTTGGGGGAAGCAAATAGTATGACCAGAGTATTTATATTGACCACCACGAGCATGAGTGACTTGCAATATGGGGTTAGCACGACTAATGAGCATCTCTTCAACCTGTGTAAGTACTACAAGGACAGGTGGTTGCTTCCCAAGATCCATATTGTTATCCAATGAAAAGCGATGCCCTTTTCGTTCTAGAATACAACGTGAACAAGTGTATGCCTCATGGAACTTTTTTGTTACAATACCAGGGTAGCATTCTTTGCAAATCGAGCAGACATGCATATCAACTATTGGTCCATTTTTTTATGAAACCGTTGATGTGCATCATTGAGTTGTTTGTTCAATGTATTTGGTATAGGAGATGGAAGTGAAGCTGAGTCGACAGGTTCTACAAGAGAATCTAAAGAAGACATATCCACACGCATACGAGCAGCCCTGTAAAGATGACGTGGTTTCTTGTTGTTTTTATCTCTGTCTTGTGCATATAAAACTCTTCTTCATGCATTGGCTTGTTCCTTGTCATGAGTTGGCATAATTCCTACAAGATAATTGTAACCTTGTTAAACAGCTAGAAGCTTTGATTGTTGGCAGAACCACATTTTGTACATGTATTAACTGTAAACTATGTGGATATAAAGTAGAAGAAAAAAACAAACGTGAATTCATTACATAGGGGGGAAGTAAGAATGTAGCTTAAAATAATATAACTGGAGTAAATTTTCTTTTTCAATTTGTAATTTGATAATTGTAAGAAAACAGAATTTTAGAAGAACAAAGTGTAGTGTGAGAAAGCATATATGAAAAAAAGAAGTTACTGTAATTATTGTTATGTACAGGGTAATAAAAAGTTGTGCCCAGAAACAAGATAACAAAGTTGTGCATTTTATAAAAAACATGATAGCAAAATAGTATTGTATTTAAAAAATATCATATAGGTTTTTTCACCAATTTGCATAAGAAATGGTGGGTGATATCCTGTACATTGGAAGTGTGAAACTGCAAGAAAGTGGTACTACAAGAGAGTAAAAAAAATACCCTGCTATGTTGAACAATGAAACAACGAGTCAAAATTGAGAATTGAAAGCATTCATTATAAACAATGAAGAATGGTTAAGTATCAACTTCAAAAACATATATATTTATGTGTCCATCTGAAATTGTTGTTTATGTGTTTTCAACCATGACAATTACAACTTTTAGGTGTGCAACTCCACCGAAGGTCTCTGTTTTAACTGACAGAGTAAGAAGTAATTTTTTGTTGTAGATCCTCTGAACTATTTCATCAAGTGATGTTGTTTTAGTTGAGAGAAGACACAGATCTTTTGCAGAAATTCCCATGAGTTGGTTTGTAACATCATCAAATGCTATCACACCATGAATGGATCCGATAACATCTTCCAAGTCAACCTTTAGTAAATATTGGTAGTCACATTCAAGAAACTCTCCATCACATTTAGCACAATGCCAGATGTCTCCAACTTTTTGAGCAATCTTTTTCATGCATTGTATTCCGTTAACAAAAAGAGGGCATGCAAGGAAATAAAATTCATCCATGTTAACATTTGCGATGGTTGCTTCAAGAGAGTACCAAACAACTTTTTCAGATGATTGAAGAGTTTGCAGGTCCTTGATGGTAGTGACTTTATGAGAACCAAAGTGAGAGGCATTGAAATTTCGGCTCAGCGATGTTGATGCTGAACGAAATCCATTTGCATGAAACCAGTTTTGGAGAATTGAATTTTGTTCAATATCTGGGTTTATAAAAACAGTAGTGTTGGAAATAGTTCCAACAATTTTTCCATTAAATTCTATAACGCGGCCACCTTTGATTGCTACAGCTGGAGGCGTAGGTAAACCACGGAGGCTGGCATGTTCGGCTCCTTCAATTTTAAATGGTCACCCCAAAGAGTTATGTCAATACTATTTCCTGACATGTCATGGAGTCCAATAGTGTGCCTAACAGTCTCATCGCCATCTCGTTTTCATATTGTGGATGATGGAGAAACTGAAATTACAAGGCCAACAAGGTCCACCATGGAATTGACAGGTATAGTTTGTATCTCATGAATAGTTTTAAAGTTAAAGCAAAAAAAAATGTATTAAGGGGTATTCATTTAAGCATGGTTGGATGGTTGAGGACGAACCTAGGAAAATCTCATTATGGCTTTTCAAATGGTTGAAAATTTGATTGGATGCTTTCACTGTGCCATTTGATACTATGTACACTATTCCTATATGTATTTGTTCATACAAAGATAGTGCCAATTCATTGAATCCAAATATATGTATTTCATCCTGTGAAGCATTAACAATGTCAAATCCAAATATTTTTCCAGACCCTCATTGGTTTCCATATTAATGTAGC
Source organism: Pseudotsuga menziesii (assembly GCA_001517045.1). Classification (NCBI taxonomy): domain Eukaryota; kingdom Viridiplantae; phylum Streptophyta; class Pinopsida; order Pinales; family Pinaceae; genus Pseudotsuga; species Pseudotsuga menziesii. Next base: position 79,027 of record LPNX010595249.1, on the reverse strand, counting down.
TTTGTCTTGGCAATAACTCGACCTTGAATGTTCCATACTTTGCTAGAACAGGTCAGTGATGTGAATGAAATAGTTGATGCAGCCAAGGCAGGGTTATCATCTACTGAGATAGGATTCACTGGAATAGAGGAACAACTCTGCGAAGGAGAAGGTATAGGTAAGTGGTAAGGTACAGGATCTCCAATAATCGCTGCATCCACTGTGACAACCTCGAGTGCAAGCAATGCGATAGTCCTGTGAGAAGAAGTATGTTAGAGTTGAATAGGATAAAAAAACACTAGATGCATGAACATGGTGAAAATGATTAAGTGGACAAAGACAATGGAAATTAAACATACGTTACACTACGTACAATGTTCGATGTACACTTGGTAAGTTTGATTATAGATCCTTCTTTGAGTTGTCCAGTTTCTACAAGACTACTATATATAGTTGGAAGTAATATCTCATGCTTGTGAAGCCCGTCTGAGATAGAAATTTGGAACTGAATAGATGATTAGTTCAGTGAGTTCACTTGGTTTAACGAGGAGACCTGTACCAGCGGACAAATGTTGACAGCACCATGCAACAAGAGTGATATAGAATCTTCAGTTAGCATACTCTCCATAGTTTGACTCAATTTTTTTCCCGTGAAATGAAAAAGGGAAAGAAACAATCACTCTGGAGATTGATTCTAGGGTAGTTGTTCAAAATTTGCAATAAACATTAATAGATTAATTTGTGTCATATTTCAAATTTTCACTATAAATATTGTAATTCTTAAATAATTTTGAAACTAATAGGAGCACTATCAGCAGTAATTTTTTTTCAAACTTTCTGAGAAAATATGTACTTTCACTATAAATATTGTAATTCTTAATTGTATTCATTTAGTCTTCTTAATACAGTATATAAATTAATATATAATCCACTATCCCATAACCTGCACCCCGCAAGTGCAGGCTGGGGGATGCGGGGTACGAGATTACTAAATAATATTTCATTCACCACCCTCATCCCGCATCCTGCATCCCGCAATTTCTCAGGAGGCAACGCGCAATCCCACAAAATGCGGGTTGCAGGGTACGAGATTACTTAAAAATATTTCATTCACCACCCTCATCCCGCAATTTCCCAGGCGACAACAGGAAATCCCACAAAATGCGGGTTGCGGGTTGCGGAAACACAGAAAAAAATCCTAAATCAAAGGTGTTTGCCGTTTGGAGCTTAAGAGTTGCCTTATTTAGTTGAACTAAAACAAAGCAAGGATTATGTCATTCTCTTTCAGTCAAAGCAGCAATAACAGCAAAACAAAACAAGGGTGTTGAAACATCTCGTAATTAGACTAAATGAATATTCAAAAAATTTCAGCAAACTAAAGGAATACTTGCAAATTTAAAGAAACTTCAAACTACAATGGAAAATACATTAATAACTAATAATTAGACAAAGCAACAATAACAAGAAAACAAAGCAGGGGGTAGACTAAAGGAATACCTGCAAATTTAAAGAAATTGCAAACTGTGAAGTGTAAATGAAGCGCACCAAAGTAAATATGTGGTTACCTGAAGGTTTGTTTATATGCACAAAGCAAAGGCGATGCAACAACAAACGTGCCAAATGCAGTATTGTAACATGGTTTTCAAGATCGCCATAAGCTGTGCAAAGATGAAGATATTGATCCATGTCGAAATCATATGACAAGCTTTCTTACATTAATTGAGCAACAATGCATTGATGAAACATTAATGCCAGTGGATTAAGGGACATGGGCAAACTGTATTGAATTCAATGAAGTGCCAGTAAAACGAAAGCTCGACCAAATTGTGAGTGTAAAGACAGAAAACTTGTCCAGAATAGTGTTTGCTAAATCCAAAAAAAACCGGTGAAGCGAAACTCCGCAATATCGTCGGGAATGAGTTTCCCGAATCGAGACAAATGAACCGCGGGCAAGGACTGTAAAATCCTGTAAAAAAATCGCCCGGACCGGTGGTTTAGGACAACAAATGGAAGAGTACATAATACACGCAAACCATCTATCAGGAAAACACAGTAAACAACAACTGCAAAGAACAACCCGCAATTGGCAACCATTCCATCAATCCATTCACTTGCAGAAACGACCGTAAGACATAGGACAACAATGGTCTACGAGGCATAAGTTCCCCTATCGAGATGGCAGAATTGGGGACCCAAATAAAATGCATTAGCTAAACACCAACTCCAAGAACGACTTGCAACTGCCAATCAATCCATCAATCCATTCACGTGCAGGAACGACCGTAACACAGAGGACACCAGCGGTCGACGGGACAAAAGTCAGTGAATCGAGATTGCAGAATCAGGACCCGACTAAAACAGAGAGGAAAAAAAATCTCATTGATCAGCACAACACTTGTCCACGATCAATTGGCTAATCCGACACGACACCTGTCGAACTGTGAATGCGCAGGGAGACAAGGAATCTTTGAGACTGCGTCTCCATAGGGAAAACGCCTTCGGCTTAAATATTCTTCATCATTAAAAACTACATATAAAACCAATTATAAAAAAAACAAACTCATAAAAATGATAAATTAATTCCTGTGTCGAGTGGACATACCAACAAAGGAACCCATGTTAAAGGGCCTTTAAGTAAAATACTAGATAAAGTAACCACAATGGAAGGAAAAAAAGAGAATGCAACTCTTTCAACATATTCGAAAAAGACTTCTTTATAAAACAAAAACAAAAAATCACTTTATGACTCCAAAAGCCTAATCCCGTTCTTTTTGAGGTCTTTAGTAAATAAGTCAGTGTTTAGTAAATCCCTAGCCGTGGAAAGATGTATTTTTTCTTCTAATATTAAAAAAAAATTCCAAATTTAATAAATTAGAAAAATCACCTTATCATTCCACACAAGCCTCATCTCTTGGAGGCTAAGAAGGTATTTTCCAGATCCATAGTAGTCTTACCCATGGAACGATATAAGAGTAAGGCTTTGAGATCAAATGTGGTGTTCAACTAGCTTCATTACCTTCTCCGTCATTGTAGTTTACTTTGACATGGAAAACATCCTTGTTCCCATGGAGAACCATTCTTAAAAGGAAGATAATTGCAATGGCTCCATATTCATTGTTTTCGGTGTCAACATTATATATCTATATTATAATAGTAAAAATAGTTTGATAATCACTTTTACAAGAAAAATTGTATTAGAAGAAATGGGTTGGACTTTATTTAAAACTAGTTTTAAAAACATGTAAGCAAGTTATTATATAGAAAAAAAAGTTTACAAAATGGATTATAACTCTATTGTCATTCATAAGAAACAAATTTACATGAAGATGCTAGTTAATGTTGATATTTATTACTCTTTTTATTGGATAATGATAGTTGTAGTTTATGGATATATTTTTAGAGGATTTTTTTTCACAATGTGAATTGACGTCTATGTTGCACTCCCAAAGAATAAGAGACTAAGACAATTAATATATGCATATAGGGTTTAAATGTTACATCCTCAACCACTTATGTGAACCTTCAAGGTTGATGGGGAATTGTAATCGTTGTCTATACAGGAAATCTTCTTGTAATCTTGGCCTCTAGAACACATTCACCTTTCTTTACGTTAACTTAGTCTCCAAGGAAAACAGGAAACACAAATGCATTTATAGGTGCATGAAAAAATAAGCATACTATAATTAACATCTATAATACACAGACTCATACATGCATAACAAGCATAATCATACAAAAGTTAAGATATGCATTGCATAAACACAATAACAATGAATACTTATCTTTAATGGAAACCGATCCAATCAACTGGTTGTGTATGATCAACATTCCACCCAATCGTAGGTATCAAACTTTGATACCACCCTCGAGTCAAGCTATGAGGCCACCGCGGTGAAGGACACCTACATGCTTTGCTCTCCGAGCCAAAAACTCATTTTTCTCTCAATGCTTAGCCAAATGCTCATCCAAGGCTTCTACAAGAATATCACTCGGTCATCACAACCATGGCACTCTTTCCAACTGCCCCATACAATTTATGGCATTTCTCTTCATCGATCCATAGTCCCCTCAGGAAATCCAACCCTTATGTCGCTTATCAATGTGTGTAAGAAGAGTTCAAGCTACTATGACCCTTTCAAGCATTCTAGGTAGAAATCAACAATGGATTCTCAAGCATTTCATGAGTAGCAAATATCAAGGTAAGGTTCTGATATTCCTAACCTCTGTACTCACCTACATCCAACATGGTTTCGTAATCAGTATGGTCATGAGATCGAGTAAGGAAAAATACAAACTTGTAATCTACCTCAAATTTACAAACTAAAAAAAATCTTCAATGAGTAAACATTGCTTGGTGCTATATCTATTTGCATTTAATGTTATTTATTAATATGTCAATCTTCTTTGATCGATACAAAGTATTTTGCGCTCAATTTTCATGCATTGATTATTACCATTTATTCAACATTAATCTTGTCCAAAGGATATTATCTCCAATTAAATAGAGTATGACTCATATGCTTTCGAGTCCTACGCTTTAGAGTATGACTTAAAAAAAAGTCATCTAAATTTAAAAGTTGAAAAAAATATGACCCGCTTCCTCTTGTGGAAAATGCACCTGAAAGGGTTGGGGTTGCTATGAATGATTCATTAGGGGATTTAAGAGATCTTATGAATTTAAGAGCTATGAGTTTATATAAGAAGCATTTATCTTTCATGATTTCCAAGCTTGTGACAAATGTTTAACAGATTGTAAGAGTGGATCCTCATCCACCAGATTGTAAGAGTGGATCCTCATCCACCATGTAGTGCATGGATTCTTATGAAAAAAATAATGGAAAGAAAGGGAAAATGGAGGATTATTTCAATTTTTTTCCCATGAAAAAAAGTCTTTACATCATCATAAATGTTGTAAGATTGTTGAACTCAAATGTTTTAGCATTTATTATTTATTATCATAAATGTTGTAAAATTGTTGAACTCAAATGTTTTAGCATTTATTATCTATTATCATAAATGTTTTAGCATTTATTATTTATTATTGTGTTGATGTGTGTAAATTGTTTTCACTAGAATAACTCACTTATATAAATTTTATCACCTTTAAAATAAATAATAAAACATTTAATTTAAGGAGTTGTCTAAATTTTATATGTTTTTGTTGTCATTTTTGTGGAAATTAGCATTCTCAAATATCTTTACGATACTAGTATTATGTAATTCTAGCAATGTATATATGAGATTCCAATAATTTCAATAGATTTTCAAACAAAAATAATCAAATAATTATATAATCAAAATACACAATTTTAATAAAATTATAAATAGATTTTATCAAAACTAATATTAACAACCAAAAAAACTCAAAACATGGTGTATCTTCACATTCTAATTAAAACTCAAAAATGATGTATACCCACATTTTAATTAAATTATATTATAAAAAATCTTGAAAAAGTAAATTTAAATATTTATCCCACATTTTTTAAAAAGTATTTAAATTTAGTAATTTTATAAACCACAAGTTTAAGTATATTTTGATTTCACATTACAATAAATATATAAAAATTGTGTTTTTGAAGAAAAAAATTAAGGTTGTTTAACCATATTTTTAATGAGTATATGTACAAATGAATTGTGTTATTTACTTATCCTTTTCCAAAAGGGAATGGAAAGTATTGTAACATTCAATGATAAGTATTGTATGTCATAGTATTGTTTAACCATACTTTTAATGAGTATATGTACAAATGAATTGTGTTATTTACTTATCCTTTCCCAAAAAGGAATGGAAGGCATTTGTAACATTCAATGATAAGTATTGTATGTCATAGTATAGGTTATATTCTTTCTTACACTAAACATTAAATCTTTCAACTATGAAAAGACAACCTTGTGTTGAATGATGAAATGGAATTAATGACTTCTAGAGAATTGTTGGGTAAGACCTTACTTGGTATATATAAAAGGAATATTCTCAATATTCAAGTAGATAGCACAAACACTCAAGCATCGAACTAAATTTATGCATGCAAGTTTGGGATTGATGGCATCCTAATGGGCTTGAAGGGTTCTTTAGAATTAATAGAAATTTAATGTAATGTGGACCAAGTCCACTATGTTATTTATTATTAGATAAGATCCATTAAGTAATTATCGTACAATGAATGTAATATGGCTCATTCATCAATGTAGAATGTAGAGGCCAATAGTTGTGAGGGGCAGGGTTTTCTAGATAACTATAAATAAGGATGGGTCCTCCTCGTGGAATGTGTCAATTAATGTGATTGTATTGGAGCATTGGCTCATTGCAAGGTTTCCCCTCAAAGAGGTAAATGAATAGGAATTTGTCATTCCATAAAAGAATTGTAGTAAGGTGTTTCCCTACCTTAAGGATTTTATGATTTAATGAAGTAAAGGTGTAGATATATCTTAATATTGGATATATTGTTTGATATTCATCTTCAACATTAAGGAACATAACAAGTGGTATCATATCACTCCCTTGGAAAAAAGAAAGAGAAGAATTTGTCTCTCTCTCTTGCAAATTTTCAAGTGGAAAAAAGCTGTGGCACTCAAATCATAATATGAAGAAACAAATTTTAAATATGGGTTTCTCCCAAAAAATACTCGATTTCAAAAAAAAAATTGCTTACCTACAAATATGAAAAGCAAAGTTATTACTTTTAGGGTTCTTTTTGTTATGGTCATGACTTTATTTCAGTTATTGCAAAGCATATAACTTTTGACAAACTCTACATATTGAATCCAAACCAAATCCAATTCAAATAGGTCTTTAACAACTATACCTAACATATTATATGATATACTTATGATCGGTATTAAAAAATTTAGTCACTTTTACCTCAAAACCCTAGTGGAACCAAAGAAGGGTGATGTGGAGACAGATTCGGGTGGAAAAGGTGTCCATGTTGAGAACAATAGATAATTATATCATTAGTGAGACATATACATCATCTCATGAGAATATAAAAGTGACACGTTTGCCTAATTTGATCTTGAAGAGGCCTATGAGGAATGGTATATGGGCAGTTCTCATTTATGGAAAGACAAATCTTTTCATTTTCTCTTTAATGAATATGGGACCTTTAGATAAAGCCAAATCCTTAAGAACTATGATGACTGTGATGATTATAAGATTATGATTACAATTTCTCAACTTCAATCTTCTTCAATAACAATATTTATAATATACCTAATGTATATTATTATAATTGTAATAATATATCAAGATTTATTATGTCATAAGTCAATATTATATATTCATATTATAATAATCATCCCAACATATATATGTGTATACGCGCATAAATTATATCACATCAATCAACCTCATATATATAATATTCATAATAATAATAATAATAAATATTTGTTTATTAGATATTATGAGACTTTCTATCTATGAATGAATATTTTATCAAGAAATCCAAATATATAATATTCATAATACTAATAAATATTTATTTACTAGAGGGAAATCATAAAAATGGGACTTGGAGTGAACTAAAGCCTACGATGAAAATCAAAGGAAAATGGTTGGCGGTGATCCATGGAGGAGAGTGTGGGGGTGGGGATCCAGCTCCACCTAGGGATCCATCCATAGGAGTGTAGATTGGTAGCATCCAGATCCAATTGAATGAAATGTGAGGAGAGGTATTGAACAAAAATAGGGCATATTGACAAGGTATCCTACCTGGACATTGCTTTCCTAGGACAAATCTGGTTCCAACAATGCAGATCAAATCCAAGTGCCTAAGAGATCGGATCTACTACATGAAAGACAATGTGATGATAGGAAAATTTGTGGTAATGCTTCCCTTAGAGAAATCCTTAGTGTGGTGGATAAAGTCAACATGGAAACCAAGGGGACATTATGATTTGCAATTGGGCTTGAAGGCTTTTTTTACCATAAGCTTCATTAGTTTTTTTTACTTGGTTGGTCTATTTCTCAGACCTTGTAAGAAGAGATTTAACCTAGAAAAAGAAGACATGAGGATTGTGTCGGTGTGGATTCGATTGTATTCCTTGCTAGGGGAGTACTAGTATCTGAAAATTTTGGAAGACATAATAAATCCCTTAGGGACCTTCATTAAGATATCTGAGCAAATGAAGGCAAAAAGGTATACGACATATGCTAGAATGTGTGTTTATATGGACTTATCAAAATCCCTTCCATAAGCCATAAACCTTACAAGGGAAGATGAGGAGTGGAGGCAGTTGTTGGATAATGAGAATATCCCTTTCCACTATAGGATTTTTCATGACTATGGGCACTTCTTCAGAGATTTCCCATAGAAAACCCCTCCCATGCAACCTAAGCAAAACAAAGAGGTGGATAAGCAAGGTTTTTCAAGGGTGTAGTCAAATAAACAAGGAGGGAGAAGACATGAGACTCCTTAGATAAACAAATGAACCATGGTAACCAATCAATTTGTGGTTCTAGGGGAGCAAGAGGACAATGGGGAGAACTAAGAATCACAATTGGAGTAGGAAGGACACTCTATTCAGGAAGAAGAAGATTTAAGGAAAATAACAGAGGGGGGAAATAAATTTGAACAAAAGGTTGTGACCCAGCAGGAGCTGGATATGGAAGAGGAAGGGGAGGATATGGAAATAGATGAGCTTGACCTAGAGGGTATCGAGAAGGCTTGTGTAGACAAAGGTAAGGGTTTTATCCCCTGAGAGCAAGTTTCCTTGATACTGGAAAGCAATCATTAAGGCTAGGGAAATAAAACCTTTAGGGATCTCAATTGGCTCCCTGAGGGACAATAAAAGGAAACATGCAGAGATGAGCAAGAAATCAGGGAGGAAATTGAACCAGGTCCGCATTGCGGAAGCAAGGCTCAAATTAGTCGTATCAAGTTAGTACCCTATTATTATGGATGCATTAGGGATGTAAAATTTTCCATTGTTTTTCAATGAATATTTTAACCTGGAATGTGAGAGGGATGAATAGTCCTAAAAAAACTTTAATTTTGATGCATTGAAGCACACTTACTAGAGGTAAGAAGAAAATCTTGGCGAGGATGTTAAGGAATAGGAATAGATGTGGTAGGGGTTGCTGGGGGTCTTAGGATCTTGTGGGATCTGGAAAATATTTCATTAACTGGGTTTGTGGCATTGCACAGATCCATTTCAGCAGAGTCCTAGATAATGGGAACCACCATCAGGGGGGTTCTTACTAATGTCTACGAACCACAAACCCCTCGACAGAATGGGGGTTTCACTGAGTCTTTATGGTGGATTCATCATTGGGTTAATGGAAGGCTATGGGTTATGGGGTGGGATTTCAATTTAATCACCTCACTGGAATAGAAAAATGGAGTTAGGAGAAGGTTGGAGGGGGAAAGTATCCTCTTTAGGGAAGCCATAGAGGATATGAGGTTGGTTGAGATTATTTCTGGTGAGGAAATAGAGTCACTTGGTATAATAGGAGGGGAGGAGACATGCACATTGCTTCTTTCTTAGATCAATTTCTAATCTCAGAATCGGTTATGAATCTTGGCAATGAGATTTCAACTATGGTATTGCCCTTGGTAGGTTCACATAATTGGCCATTTTGCTTATGGTGGAGTGGGGTGGGATCTCAATTTAAGAATCCTTTTGGATCTAAGCAATTTTAGACCAGCCATCTTGAATTCAGAAACACGTTGCATCAATGGTGGGAAGAGTTAGGGGTAGAAGAAGGGTAGAGCATGTACCAGTTTTAGCATAAGCTCAAATCTCTTAAACGAAAAAGAAGAAAATGGAACAAGGAAAATTTTGGTAATATATTTGAGAAAAAGACTTACCTGGAAGGAAGGATAGAATAAATTCAAAGGAAGGGGATGAGAGAAGGTTATACCGTTGTTCTTGGAGAGGAGGAAGTGAATGTTTTATCTCAACTTTCATAAAGAAAGCGCCAAGAGGAAATCCTATGGAAACAGAGATCAAGGGTCAACTGGATCAAGGAGGGGGAAAGGAATACCAAAAATTTCCATCATACGACAATCCAACACCACACCCAGGATCAAATCCTTCGGATTAGGAAGGAATATGGGGAATGGATGGAAACTAGAGAAGATATTGAAGGGGAGCTAATACAATTCTTTTAGAACATCTTGGAGGAACCCAACCCAGACAGAAGAGGGAAAATCGAGCGTATCACCCAACATATTTCTACCATGGTCACTGATGATCAAAATGAGATGTTAATGAAGCCAATCTTAACGTGGGAAGTAGAAGAGGCCATGGAACAAATGGCCGATGGAAAATCCTCGGGAGGTCATGATTTCACTGTGAATTTTTTCCATCATTTATGGGATATGGTAAAGGAGGAAGTGTGGAAAATTGTGGAGGAGTCTAGAAGGATGCAACACATATTATCGATTTTCAACTCCACATTTCTCACTATAATTCCTAAAAGCGAGGGTGAAAACACTCTTGGATTTTTCATACCTATCGCATTATGTAGTGTAATTTATAAGATTGAAACGAAGGTTATTTTGAATCGCTTGAAGCCAATTATGTCAACATTGATATGCCCAAAACAATCTGGATTTATGGAGGGTCGTTAGATTATGGATGGTATCATTCTTGTGCATGAGGTTATCCACTCCCTTAAATTGACAAGGATTCCTCGGACGATGTTAAAACTTGATATTGCCAAAGCCTATGATAAGCTCAATTGGAAATACATTTTTTGAGGTTCTAAAAGCATTTGGGTTTAGAGAGGATTGGATTTGATGGATAATGAAACTTATATCATCTGATTTCTTCTCTATTCTGGTAAATGAATCCCCATCATGTTTCATCAGACCCTCAAGAGGATTTAGACAAGGGAATCTGCTTTCTACCTTCCTCTTCTTCCTCATGGTTGAGGGATTAGGGGGATCCATCAAATCCTTGCTAGAAGATCAGTAGATTCATGGGTTAAAGTTGCATCCTAGGGAAAAAAAACAAACTCACCAGCAATTTGTGGATGACACTATACTGATGGGTCACCCATCAGTCCAAGAATAAAGAGCCATCAAGAGATGCCTTCAAGAGTTCGATGAAGCGTTAGGATTAGAATTTAATGAACATATGTCCTAGGTATTTTTCTTTGATACTCCCATCTAACAAATCTCAATATTTATAGAATTTTAGGATTCTAGGAGAGCTCCCTTCCGTCCAAATACTTAGGTGCCCCGCTAGTGGAGTCAATTGTGTGTAAAGGTAGGGATATGGTATAGGAAAATAGCTTTTGGGAAATAATGGATGAGGATTTTATACTCTTCAGGGATGATGCTTGGAAACAACTCTCGAAACTTACTTTCTCCCTCGAGGTTCCACATCTACACCAGGGATGTGAAGATTAACAGAAGCTGACGATTAAAGAATTCTGGGAGTCAAGAGATGAGGATCTCGAATTCATGAGTGGGATCAAAGGGATTGGTGGGGGAAACTAGGGCTACACAAGGAAGTGAAGGTCATGTTGGATTCCATCTAGGATAGACGCATTCGAACCCAAGTTGGTGAGGATAGGATGAGGTGGGGTATGAAACCAAAGGGTGCATTTTTAATTAAGGAATCCTATGAAATTAAGGAATGGTTTAACAAGGAACCGCTTGAGACATTCTGCAAGAATATTTGGGAAGCAGAGTTATGGCAAAAATTATTAACATTTGTGTGGCTCATCCTCAAACGAATAATTCTTATAGGGGGAAATATTATAAAAAGAGGGTTTCATAGTCCTTGCCAACGTTTCTCGTGCTAGAATGTTGAGGAGACCTTGGACCATCTTCTAGACTCATGTTCCTTCTCAGGTCAATTATGGGATAGAGGGGTTGTTTCCTTTCACTGCTCTAAGAGAAATAAAGGAACACTAGATCTCACGCTCCATGACTGGCTAAAGGACCTATTCCGAAATCCCATCGTGAATAGATTATAGCAAATCTTCCAAATCTTTATAGTATGGGAGACCTGGAAATAAATAAATAGATGGGAATTCAAAGGGAAATCCACTTCCATTGATAGGGTATGGCTAACGGTCGAAGCGGAGGCTCCAGAAACCATTCACTTAGGTTCTTGGGATGAGAAAGACTGGAAAGCGTAGGGAGCTGAAACTCTCATTCTTTTGGTTTGGGGGATTTTGGGCTTGTTGACATTCTTTGGCCTATCTAAGAATCACCATCTGGTAGATCCTAGTCTGAATCACTGGGTGGCGCCCCCACCTGGTATCTTCAAGTTGAATTTCAATGGTGCTTCCAAGGGAAACCTCGGAGCCATGGGTTTTGGGGGCATGACAAGTGAGCACGAGGGGAGGTTGAGATCCTTCTTCTAGGGAGGAATTGGCCATGAAAAAAATAACATTTCTGAAATGGAGGGGATGATACATGGATTTATTGTAGCTCAGAGAAGAAATAGGTTCCCTCATATTGTAGAGGGTGGCTTGAAATTAGTGATAACTATGGCAGGGTGCAGCCAAAAAGGTACCCCATGTTCTAGGGAATTCTTGAACTGGCACTTGGAGTACATGATGAAATGCTTAGTTAGGTTGCTTCATAACATTAGAGCCATTACATATAGCCACGTCCGAAGAGAGGGAAACATAGTTTCTAACATATTGGACAATGAAGGCATGTGGTTAGAGAGAATGATAGATGGAAACTCATGGGAGGAGATGGTTGACGGGACTTTCTGGGAAAGGTGGGAAGCCCAGGTGTCACATGATTTGTCTTGTCAAGATGTACACGACATGCACAAGTAATACAAATCTCGTTTGTGGGCCATGCAGACAAGGAACGAGCCATGGAGACAGGTGGGGTGTACGAAGTAAAGGACACAATCCTTTAAGATTAATGAAAATGTGGGAGAATTTTTCAATAAGGATAGTAGCATGGGTGGTTGAGCTCAACGGTGGTAATTCCATAATCATGTCCAAAAATGGAAAGATGCTATATAACCATCTCAAAGGTGGCTATAGTCATCATTGTGGAAACTCCTTTCTATGCATGCAACTAGGGTGGTGGGAAATAAAGGGAAGGTTTCAGTATGTACATGAGGATGGAGTTGGGAAAGAAGATGATAGGGAGCAGTGGAGGAAAGGACCGAAGGGTTCCCAGGGGCAATACCTTGGGAGTTAGGAGGAACATAACTCATGCATAGAAACGAGTGGCTTAGGAGGCCAAGTACTTCAAGTTGGGGCTTTCGCTAGAAATTTAGGGAAAATTGGAGGAGGTTGAGGCTGAGTGTTGAAGCAAAAAGTTTCCCACCTAGATATACATGGTCTAAAACACATACATACATCATTTTCCTACCATTTTCCTCTTACCTTTGACCTTCACAACCGTGGTTTACCTACATTCTCTCTTAAAAAGGTTAAAAAACCCATGAAAAAGCAGAAAAAGCTCACAAAACAGCTAAAAACCCATAAAAGGGCTTAAAAACCCAAAAAAGGGCCTAAAACCCTAAACATGGGCTTAAAACCCTAACTAGGGTTCCAAAACCCTAAAAGAGAGAAGGAGACACAAAACCTTAAAATTCACCATAAAAATAGGGTGGAGGTCTCCATCAACAAGATTCTTATTCCTCTTTCATTATTATGTTCCGTGAGTATGGTGATAAACCATCCTTCTCAAAGTACTCACACCATTTTTCCAATCACTCCATAGCCCCACCATCGCCCATCATGTATGTTGAGGCATCCTTCGTACTAACTAGGCTATGGAGAGGCGGTCCATTTCCAAGCTCGGGCACGGTGGCCCATTTTCAGAAAAAAAGGGTATAATTTTCACATTTTTTTATTTCATTTAGTTTAGTTGTATTTTCTTATCGTTTTGTTTACTAATATTGTTGTTTGTTGTAGCTTTCTTCACATGAACTCTACCCTTCTGTTTCATTGATAGAAGGGAGGTGCTTTTGCACGTAGCAGGGGTGAAAACCTCGCTACAGTTTTGGAGACCATACTGGTTGATCCCCAAGGATCCCTTGTTTTGCAGGTGTTTATTTTGTTTTTTCTCACAAACGTCACTGATCGGACCCTCACGTGGCTGATCTGAACATGTAGGGCACCAGTGCCTACCCCCCTCAGCTTCTGTTGGTTTTTTTTTTTTTCCCATTCCCACCCAAGTCGCATCTTTCGGGATGAAACCCACGACCCAACTCGTGGCCTCAGCCCCGTAAAGCGCGACTTGCCTCCCAGGGAAAAATCGAGTCTGTTTTTGCAGTTTTAAAGACCCAGTCACGACTGTTCACTTGTTAAGTGTGACCTGTCTGTTTCTAAGCCTAGTCACCTCTGTTTTTCCTATTTGGGCGACCCAATCATGACTATTGACTTGTTAAATGTGACTTGTCTGTTTCTGAGTTGATTTCTTTAATTTACATTCTGTATTGCATTTTAAAAGTTGGAAATTAACCCACTTATTTAGCCTCTCCTCCTCTTCTCGGTCATCACCCTCTAAGGTCTTCTGAGATATGATGGGGGGTTGAGTAAGTTTATTAATAGGAATAAAATTTACTATTGTTCTCTTCAATTAAAAACAAGTGACTTTGGAGGCTAGAGGGAGTGGATACTGTTGGGCGTCTCACGGCGTTCGTGTCCTCCTTGTTTAGCATCGGGCACTTGGGGGTTTGACCTGTGGATCTACGGGTGGACTTGTTTCCACTTTGTTGCGATCCTAGCACTCCCTCTTTGATTTGAAGGATACAAAGTTGGGGTATTCACACTACTAGTTTGTAAACATTATAGTCAGTCACCTATTTCCAGAGCCTTGTCTGCCTTGCACTTTGTTCTGATTTTCTTTTACCTTTCAGACCTGCTTTGGTACAACCCTTTGCTTGTTTCTTGTAGGAAATCCATTATAATGTATCTATTTCATATTTGAAAGTAAAAATAAAAGTTTCATGCACAAGTGCACACACAATCACACCAGTAATCAAACAAACTCGATTCATGACCCTGAGCGAAACCTTAAAAGTAACCAAATTTACTTAATAACATTCGGTTTGAGACATACGTCTCATCCACAATAACTGTGGGAAGTACTTGGGATTTTCCCTAAAACTCATTGTGAGGAGTACCAACATAGGAACCCTAAAGTAGTTGGCCAACGAGAGGGCCTGCCAAGAGAAACGAGAAATGCCCCCCTCCGGATTGACTTGATACCCACCTGTGAGGAAAAAACCAAAGTGTTGTCTTCTGGCAGTCTTGGTGGTTGAGTGACTCCTTTTGAGCCAATAAGAATCCGTTTTAAATCGGGGTCCAAATTCATTACCTATTACTACTACAACCATCATTGCTCCACCGCGGTATTCCCATCAACTTAGGGGACACTCCCCTCAGTTTGGTTCCTTAGACCATCACCGTCAGAATCCTCTTCGACAACACTCCTCACCTTGAGAAGGACACACAGCCTCTGATTTTGATTCAGACTCCTACCACTCCAAACCGAATATGGTTACTGCACCGTCTAGCCCCATGGCTGGCACAAATCCCGGTCCCTTCTCTAGAGGGATAGTTGGAGGTGGACCCATGTCCCTGCCTCCCATCATTACGGGTATCCCAACCAGTGGTACCACCACTACTACGCATGCTGCTATAGGCACGCTACCCGCTAGTAGCGACCCCGTAGTAGATACCACAATCCCTACCATACCACCTTACATACATGGGGGAAGTGGCCCTTCCATGACCTTTTCGACTATCCCTGCCATGGGAGGTCAGCCTCATATACCCCCAACCATACATGGACATCATGTTCCTGCAAACTCTTGCGCCATCGCTGGTCCATCCTGAGCCAACTTCGGGTCTAACCTACCCTTTATGGATCATCTTAACTTGCCATATATGGCTAAGCTAATGAATGAACCCATTAGTCATCAACCTCATTGGCCTCCCATGCCAACCAAACTTCCTTCAGACATCCAAAAGTTTGAGGGAAAGGTAGTCAAGGACCCCCAAAACTATATCATGTCCTTCCACCTATGGTGTTCCTCAAACAACATTGTGGATGACTCAGTCATACTGAGGCTATTACAACGCACACTTACGGGCACTGCTGCGAAATGGTACATCGAACTACCACTTGCCTCCTATCCTGATTTCTGCTCACTTGCCTCCATGTTCCTCCAGTACTTTCAAATACCCGTTCTATATGATGAGGGAGTGGAGATCCTTCTATCCTACCATCAGAATACAACTACCGACATCACAGACCACATCCATGAGTGGCAGAGATGACCTAGCTTGTGTAAGATCCAACTGGATGACAGGATCTTCCTCGACTGGTTTTTAAAGACCTTACTCCCTCCCATAGCCAAGGATGTCACCTATAAGTGAATTCAAACTAGAGAGGAGGCCATCTTAGAGGTTCAATAGTTTGACTTAATATATGCCCAGTCTGGGTATTTATATACCATCATACCAGATGCTCCCCGTGCCAACACCTCCCGTCGTGATACGTCGGGGGCATCCCATGATGCAAATGGTGACATCGGCTCTATCACACAGTACTCTTAGTACTATGTGACACCCCTATGATGCCACCACACCCAAGTGACACCCATAATGTTGCACAATCAAGTCATATCCCCGATTACTCACAAATGGTGGCTCAGTTTGGAGCCACCCCCTCCTATGCATATCCCATGCCAAATCAACATGCCCATGGGTTGACTTGGTCGACATAGGCATATTTGGTTCAAGTGTCCAAATTTGTAGCCCCTCTGACTCCACTATTCTATTACACACCACCAGTGCAACACACTCCATCTCCTGCCCCGTCCCCTCCGGTTTCCATAGGACAGGTTTTTGCTCAGTAGAACCTTCCCAACCAACTCGCCCCTAACAACCAACAAGGGCAGGGTAAGAAAAACTAAGGGAGAAACTGAGGTAATGATCAGCCACAAGGAGGTGGCCAATAGCCTAACCCCCCCAACAACGACGGTGCCAATCCATTGGCACAAAACCCTCAACAGCCTTCCCGACTGGGAAAGAACCCGTAGTTATGGACTAACCATCCGTGCACCCTGTGTAACACCTTCAGTAACTATACGTATATGTGCCCTCACATGGCTTGCGTCTGACAATTTCTCCAAAATGAAGCTCAACATGGTACCAATACCGTAGCCCAGGCTCAACCCAACCCAGCACCACCAGGTCCTCTGCCTATGGTGCTCCAAAATCCATTACCACTCTAAGGAATGGTTGCTACCACACCCCTGGCCCTACCTACTCTTGCATCTCCCACAACTCCCCCAGCTCCTACAGCTCCCACCGCGGCTCCACCTATAGAGACTGGTGTCCATCACCTGATGACACTATCAACTGAAGAAGTCAACCTCCAAACTAGGCGCAACCATTACAACTCCACCACGGGAACCGCTGACCCATCAGCAACATCTAATTCTAACACTTCCAACATGCCCGTCCACTTACCTACACCCCCCACTGAAGGGGTGACCAGAGGTCCACGGTTCCCTATACGACGTATCCCCAACAACGTGACTGCTTGAGTTGCCGTAAATTATAGCATCGTTGATGACTTGGCCCAATCACCTACAACCATGTCTACTCTAGAAGTGCTCAAAACCTGCCCAAAGCAGCAGAAAGCATTGTTATCCAAATTAGGTGCCGTGGATCCCTCCGATTCCGGGTTGATCATGTTTGATCTAGACCAAGGAGAGCCCTGAATTCCATCCACCATCACCTTCTAAATTTCGGTCTCAATTCAAAATTTGGTTGTACATCGATGTATCATTTATGAAGGGGCATCAACCTGTGTTATGTCAACTATTCTCTGGCAGAAACTCGGGTCCCCTACCCTCCAACCGTCCACTACCGCCCTTTGCGCCTACGATGGTCTCTTTATGAAGGTTGAGGGCATTCTTCCGAATGTTTCGATTTCATTAGTCGATAAAATGGTTTTGATTGACATCAAGGTTATTAATTCCCAACTTGATTATAACCTCCTACTTGGTCTAGCTACATGTATGCCATGAGAGCTGTGGCATCCACTGTCTTTTGACTCCTCATGTTCCCTCATGATGGGAATATCATGACGGTCGATCAGTTAAATTACTACGATTCACAAGGACCGGCCACACCGGAACATGTCATCCCTACCATTGATACTACCATCGACAGCGTATCCATCCCATCCTTGTCCACTGTAAGACCGAGATTGTTTGCCGAAGCACTTATGGCAGACACCTTTCCATCTATGCCACCTCCGACCGTGTCGACTGATACAACCGAGTTGTGTACTATTTCATCTAGTACCATCCCAACCACACCACAAAATCAGTCTCAACCCCAACCACTATCACCTGAGAATTATTGGGGTTCTTTCCCAATCCAAATGATTCCCTTCCTATTCCCACCATTCGGCATTGTGAGTAAGCATGTTATGGATACTCTAAATTTACCTAATTTTACGTTGGGGATTCCTGTGTGGTACCTTGAACCACCTACCCCACCTCTGATGCCTCAGGTTGTGTTGACTCCCGTCCAACCAATTGTCATGGAATCACGCCCTCCTCTGGGACCATTAAAAACACCTTTTGTTCCCAAACCTGCCCCTCCTATCCCAAAGAATACTGGGGGAAAGGCCTCCAAAGCAGCAACCGAGCCTTTTCCAACTCCACCTTGCGCTTTGTGTGATGTCCATGGTCATGCAACCCAAAATTGTCCAGAAATACCTATCCTTTGCACACACATAGACACTATGGATACAACTGATGGCACTCCATTAGTCATTGTCTCAACTCTGCCAGTGGTCAAGAACCATTCTTTGAGGACCAACCATTCGTGTGTGATTTGCACTTTGTACGACCACTATTCGCACCATTGCCCAGACTTTTTCGAGTATCGGTATGTCCTTCACGATCTTCGAAAACACTCTCGGGAGTCTAGAATCACTGTCATTGAGGAAATCCACCCTTTGGCTTCTTCCTCGGACACAACCAACACCATTTACATGATATCTAATTCCAGTAGTACTTTCCCATCCTCAACCGTTGATGATCCACTTGATCTATCCTGACACCACTTTCGCGATGATGAAGATATCGTCAAAACCACTACTGGTTTTACCCCATTTCACTTAGCCCATGGCGTGGATTTGGTTCTTCCCATTTAATGTCATATTCCTCCCCCATGTACTTTGCGCCAACTGCAAAGTCTCCAAGGCAAGGCCAATTTCCTTCACCAGAGGTCCTATGTCTGAGTCGCTCACCATGCAACACTTGGGGCATAGTTTTTATTTTTTGTTTTACATTGTTTTTACCATGAGTCGGTGACCCCCTCTAGTAGTTTCTCCACGTCTAGTTGCAGTGAGTCCATTATAAAAATCTGTCACATCATTTGCACATGAGTAGGTAGATATAATCCCCGCCCCTGCGCCGCTGGTAGCCCACTGGAGGGTGTGGTCTCACATTTGCACATGAACATAGTATGTCGCATGTATGATCTAGCTACCACCATGCTAGAATACCGTCAGGTCCCAAGACCTGCCCTGGAGGTCGAGGCCTCTCCATATCTTCTTGGTATTCCATGCCCACATATGGATCATCCTCTACAAGGATCGGAAGATGGCACCATTGTGCAAAAAGCTCCTGAGCCGAGAAACGACCTTCTAGACTGCCTTCCTCCCTACTGATTCTTTGGGCCATTCCTAGAGTCATGCCAATTTGCGTGCCACCACACGAATCACACCTCGTACGTTGAGCTAGCTCCATACCCATAGGCCTCCATTTGGTCTAAGTGTTTTCCCTGTGCACCACTGCACCAGGGGAAACATCACTAGGTGCTAGTCAGAGCCATCTGGATTTCCTTTGAGACGTCGTTCGCACCACCGGGTTCGATTTTCCATTCTCTGTCTTTTGACGAGACCCTTGTCTCACGCTCTCACTATGATTTTCTAGGCCAATTCTTGGAATCCACCTTGATTTGCATGCCACCACGCGAATCTCCACTACAGAGTTTCTGTTAAGCTCTTTTCTGACTCTTGAAAGAATGAAAATATCATCGAGGATGCTTTCTTCCTTTCATGCTTGTTAAAGTATTTGAAAGGGCGTCTATGTAGCCTCGTTTACCTCCTTTTTTAGACTATGTAGAATATCATAAGAAAATAACCACCTTTGTGCACTCAATCAGGAAACGTTTCCCTTTGCATCCTTTTATGCTTTATCATGCATGGGGACCAAACTTTATGAAAAAGCTCATCATGGGTTGTCTTTAAGCTCTTTTCCAGCCTTCTCATCTAGAAAAGATCACCGAGCAAACTTGGTTTCGTTCATGCTCATAAAAGTATTTGAACGACCATCCCATCAGTATATGTTTAACCTTTTCTGGCCTGATTGGACTTCAACGGTAAAGAAGTATTCCTTCCCCAAGGGTTGGGAGAGCTCTCCTGCGCACACTTTTATCCTTTTTCGGGCTCAGGAGACTACATACGAAAAAGAGAATCCACTAGAGTCTTCTTCCTGTTTTCAGACTCTCTAAAAATGAAAACACCATCGAGCATTTACTTTCTTGGGCTCGCTAAAAATCCATGAGATCGTGTCACAACGGTGTCTTTAGGCACCACCCCATATATCACAGTTTGGAAGCTTTCCCCTATTGTGTTTCCTTTGTTCAGAGTATTCTACGATGAGTCTTCCTTGGATGCCTTGGTTATCATTAGTTCAATTACCTCCCTCAGTATTTCCCATCTGTAGTTACATTCCCGGTATTACAGCTATGATCTCTCTCCCATGAGTCAAATTTCATTTGCTGCCAGGTCAGCCTTGCTGTCATACTCTAAGCAAAGGAAGTTTGAGTCCCCCGTACTCCCCCTGCCCCTGTTCCCCCATTCAGTGTGTTAGTCCCCATATTTGTCCACATCTTTGGTTATCCCCTCGTACTTCTGGTCCAGGACACATCATTACCTTGATTAGTTGTAGGTCTCCCTCTTTTGAAGAAAACACATATATTCTAGAGGATAGACCCAGAGGACCCTGTATCCTGGTTTCATTCACCTTATCGATGAGTTCCTCAGACCACTTGAGAGGAGTCATTAGTGCCTCTCGGGATGGTTGTGTTTCACGTGCTTGACTTCAACTACATCATCGCACCGTTGAGATTCATACATGGTATTGGTCCATTCATTATTTGGTTGAAGACCCCAGTTGTCACCTGACTCTAGCAAATTGGTGAGTCTATTATGGGACCTAGACAGGTTCATGTCCCTTGTGATTTCTGGGTTGCATTGGAAACAGTGTTCAGAAGCCCCATAGCAGTGCTTCTATCGATGCGGGATATTGTACCATAGATATTTTGACTCCTCATCATAGAATCCCTCCAGCTATCAGTAAAGCATCAATTATGAAGATATTGCATTCCAAGCGAATTCCATTGTTCCTATGTATCAATTCTTTAGATCAGCATGATATTCAACCTCTCATTGTGGCCACCATTATGTAACATCGGTTGTATATGTATTGATCGGCTCCCATATTTTTGAGCCTTGATCCCATTATTTATTCTTTTGACATTATTAGGAGCATGGTTAGGCCCGCCTCTTCCTTATGCATGTCACACATTCTTTGTATATCACCCATTGTTGGGAACCAATATTAATACAAAAACCAAAAGCCACCTTGCATCGAACGAGGAAGCGTCGCTTCTTCACAAGTCTACCCAACCTCTCCACTATCCCCATGATCTTATGATGTCTGTTGGCCATACGATGAGCTCTTGCCCTCACATATCAGGGGGCAATCTGTTGATGCAAAAAATTGCTCACCTAGCTCTACATGGTCTAAACCAAATACATACATCATTTTCCTACCATTTTTACCTTACCTTTGACCATCACAACCATGTTTGACCTTCATTATCTCTTAAAAAGGTTAAAAAAACCCATAAAAAGGCCCACTGAAGCTCACAAAAGGGCTAAAAACCCATAAAAGGGCTAAAAAGGGCTTAAAAACCCCAAAAAGGGCATAAAACCCTAAACAGGGGCTTAAAACCCTAACTAGGGTTCCAAAACCCTAAAAGAGAGAAGGAGACGAAAAACCTAAAAAATTCATTATAAAAATAGGGTGGAGGTCTCCCTCAACAAGATTCTTATTCCTCTTTCATTATTATGTTCCATGAGAACGACGAGAAACCATCCTTCTCAAAGTACTCACAACATTTTTCCAATCACTCCATGGCCCAACCATATTCCATCCTATACGTTGAGGCATGCTACGTACCAACTAGCCTGTGGAGAGGCGGTCCATGTCCAAGCTTGGGCACGGTGGCCCATTTTTAGAAAAGAGGGTATAATTTTCATGTTTTTTGTTTTCATTTGGTTTAGTTGTATTTTCTTATCGTTTTTGTTTACTAATATTGTTGTTTGTTGTAGCTTGCTTCACACGAACTCTACCCTTATGTTCCATTGACAGAAGGGAGGTGCTTTTGCATGTAGCAGGGGTGAAAACCTTGCTACACTGAGCTTTGGGAGAAGTTCGAAGATGGTAACTTGAAAGAAGAGACTAAAGCGGTGGAGGAATGGATCATGGACCCAGGAAACAATGTTGTGTGTCTTGGTCTATAGGAGCGGATGGTTGCACTCTTCTGGGTCATGAAGAGTTTAATGGGTCATGTGTTGTGGGAGTAGATGCACAAGGAGGAAGGAGATGAAGTTCCTATCCAATGCTAGAAGGAGCACCACGTAGAGACCTCTCAGTTGAACATGAAGGTGGACTCTATCTTGTCTACGCTAGGGATTTGTGTTCCGGTTCTTGCAATGGGACAATCGAGTGGTGCAAGGGAGGATCAAGTCGAGGTTTTCTTGGGGCATATGTGTTATAGCTGATTTCACCACTCCAGGTGAATCACACTTTGTATGGCCTTCCCCTGTCCTGCTGCAGACTCCTTAGACCCTATGGACCATTTTTTGTCCTTTGATGTTTCCTTGATCATCCCTAAAAACATGTGAAAAATGATACACGCAACTTTTAAACCTATAAGCGCGTATATACGCGGCCACTAAAACCGTGTACATCGGGATGTGTGCATAATCCAAATCATTTTGGAGTTTTCCTTGACATGGATCCGACTCATTTGACTCCTGGCCTTCCCTATGCCTTGAGATCGCTCGGATTTGACCTTTCATTACCCCTTTGGAAGCTATATAAGGAACCCCTTGGTACATTGAAGGCAAGAAGAGAGAATTGAGAGCAAAGAAACTATAGTCCATTGTTGTCAGAACTTATGCTTGAGTATGCATCCCTTTGTCCCTTGGAGCACTAGTGTGTTCTTCCCAAGCTTGCCTTTTGCTTGTGAGCTTGCTATCGAGAGATGGAGGATTGAGGTGGTGGAGGCCCAAGTGGGGGATTTAGTTTCTCCGGTTCGCAGACATGCTGTCAGAGGTTGTATCTTGTAATCTCTGATTTATATTAATAGAAATATCTTTTCCTGTCCAATAATGTGTGTTTGAATGAATATTTTATCCATGGGATTATGTCAAATGCTT
Source organism: Pseudotsuga menziesii (assembly GCA_001517045.1). Classification (NCBI taxonomy): domain Eukaryota; kingdom Viridiplantae; phylum Streptophyta; class Pinopsida; order Pinales; family Pinaceae; genus Pseudotsuga; species Pseudotsuga menziesii. Next base: position 55,559 of record LPNX010595249.1, on the reverse strand, counting down.
ATACATTATTGATTATATATGCTATACTAGATCTAACACCATGATATATAGAATGCTTGTATTGTTTACTTGTTGTTGAGGAAGTAATCTATCAATTCAAGCTAAAGTTGGAAAGCTCAACGGGGATCTACTTCAACCGTCCGGAATAAGGTACGAGGTCTGATCCTTTAGTGTTAGACATTTAATTTCTATTGCATATTGGGAAGGATTGATTTCTGGAGTCAAGCTGTCTGTTGTGGTACCCCAAGCCATAGGAATTTCTCTCCGAAACAGAATTGGCGACTCCGCTAGGGATGTTCCTTGTTTTTATTTTGGGGTTTGCGAGAAATATGGGCTTGATATTATTGACTTGCTTTTTGTTTCTCCTTGTTTCTGTGTTGCATTTTATAATATGTTCATCCATTGACACTCCCCTTTATTGGTTTGACCCTTGGCCTGCTTTTTACCACTGCCTTCTCTATATACGCAGGTTTTTGGCCAAAAGTCGTGTATATACGCAGGTTTTTGGCCAAAAGTCGCGTATACATCCAGGTTTTTGGCCAAAATCCACGTATACACGCAGGTTTTTGGCCAAAAGTCGCATATATATGCAACTGTTCTTTAAACAGTCGCGTACATCCTCCCTTTTGGTGAGTTTGATGTTGTGGGAAGTTGCTGGGTGGGTTGTGAGTGTGGTTGGGTCTTCCTTGGGTCTGATGTTGTCTATTGGATGCTTCTTTTGTGACCAAAGACCGTTTTTTCATTGATTTTTCTTTGAAAGTAGTTTTAGTCATTTACCCTTTTTGTTTTGCCATTAGTGCATTACTCTTTTTTGTCTCGGTATCTTGCTGGGCTTGTCTTTTATACTTGCTGCAGAGATTGAGAGTTTTAGATGACTTTTATTGCATTTTTCATTCTTTTATATTGAAAAATACAAAGTAGTTGCACTCTTAGTTGCATCTTAGATATGGAATTGAGGAGGTACTTGCATTGGATTGCTTGGATGAGAGTTTTATTTAGGCTTTCATATAGGTAGGATTGCATTGGCATTCGGAAAGGAATATATATTTATGCATCTCATGTAGTGGCATACCCTATTTTTCATTTGACAAAGATTGCACTTAGCATTGTTTTTTATGGTGTGCATATTTAATTCACTACTGAGTCATAATGTCATTAGTTGCATGGCCATTTCCCTTTGAGTTATTACAGCCAAATAAAATCAATGCTTAATTAAAATGAATTACACTCTTTTCTTTTCTAGGGTGCACCAACAAGCTTAGGTTTTAGGATCTTCGAGTAGTTCATTGTAAGTAAATTCTCCAAGATCACTAAACAACAACATGTATGTGTCTGTCCAGGTGAGAGTGTGAAATTCCTTGGTGTAATTGGTGTTTCTCGGGATCCTCCTCTCAAAAGGGAGTTAAGCACGAGGCAGTGTGAGCGGTTATTGATTGGGATGACCCCTAGTCATAACTGAGTAGCACCAGATATATTTCCAGGATTGTATTCGTATTTGGGGGCTCTTTCGAGAGTTTCGGGATTTGCTACCCTGCCCATACGGTCAATCCCGCCTGCGACTATCCGCCTGAGCATTGATTATATTGAGGTGACCTTAGTGGCCTTACCTTGGTTATCGAGGGGGTACTTCGCAGAGGTTATTCTGCAGGTGTCCTGGCCAGGTAGGGGTCAGACAGTGCATTCTCTTTATGCGTTGAAGCTGAGGGCCACTATAATTGGTTACGTGCCTCCGCTTGTAGTGTATGGGAGTTTCGAGCCTCTCCTAGGCGAGACATACCTGCTGCATTTGGGAGCTCACATATCCTCCCCTTTGTTTGCTTGTATTTTGGCTATAGATTTTCTTTGGAGTGTGCTCTTTGTGCGCTAGTTGGCCTTTGGAATCGTGGTTACTTGAGTATATTTATGCTCTCTTGAGTTCGGGTCCTTTTATTTTCGGCATGCCTAGTATCCTATCACCCGTCCTTGGTCCTAGTATGGACCCTGGTGTCAGACTTGGGGGCATCACAGCCCCTTACCGTGCTCATTGATTTGGGAGTGGTCATATTCTATCCTCTACTGCATTTGTGGAGGATTTTTATTCCCTTCGCTCGGTCTTTACACCAGTGGTCACCCTCATGGGGGTGGTAGTGGATGCATGAACGTTGGGTCTACACCTTACTTTCCTTTTTATGTCCCATCGTTCACCACATTGTTTCATTTGGGAGCAGTTGCCATGATCATTCCTCCCTATATCCTATAGTTTGGATTCTTTGTTGACTATTTTGGGTTGTTTTGGACTAATATGGTTGTCATGTAGGGTCCAGTTTTTGTACACTCTCTCTGAGGTTTTTACTCGTTCATTCCTATCACAGGTATTATGTCTGAACTGGCATAGAGGTTAGGATTTCACATCCACTCGCACTTATGCATTGCCTTATGATCGTTCCATCTTAACCTTAGGTACGAACCCATTCCATGGTATCACGGAACCTTCATGCTGCTATTAGAAGTGATATTATGTGAATGGTAGAGCTTTCCTATACATGGGTGTCCTAGTTAGCTCCCTTTTTCATTTGGTACCCATGCTACGAGTCCTCTCTTAGATCCGGGAGTCCCTTTTAGTCTCACCATGTCCTTGAGCAAGAGCTTCATACTCCTCTTGAACTTTATGTTGGCCATTTCCCTAGGACTCCCTTGTGTCAAGTTGTGAATGCATTATCATGAGATTTTCCCGCTTTATTGAGCTTTGTGCCGGATCCCCTGACATTGCGTATTCAGCCATATAGCCCGAGCTTGTCTCATGACTAGCCATGCAGAGCCATCTTTTATATCCTTCGCAGCTTGTTTCCCTTTTACCGGGAGGATATTTTCCCTCGAGTGTTGATATCCTACACATGTATCCTTGCATTGAGCATAGGTATGTTCCACTGCTTGGAACTAGATTGTTTGCCCTTCTGACACTCGTCTCCTCCTAGTCTGTAACTATAAAGCCATTTTATTCTTTTTCAAGCTTTTTAAATAACTGAAAAAGTCCAAAAAAAATCAAAAAACAAAAAATCCAGACAAGGAAATATGTTATCTGTGGTAGCTTTCGAGTCATGTCGCCTTCGAACAGAGCACTGTATATCACATCCATTGGTTGGGTTATAGTTTGACTTAGGAGCTGTACTCGTTTATCTGAGTTTATCTCCACCTGTTGGTTAAGCTTCCAGTCCCTATGGAGCCTCTGTTGATGCCTCTTGTGTCGTAGAGATGTCCCAGTTTGTATATCGAGTCTATGTTGCCTTCATTCAGTCACCATACATCGTTATGCTCTTGTTCGAAGGAAGTTGAAGCCTGAGTCGGCCATTCCTCAGTTATCTTGACTTTGCATGTCGGCCATTCCTGGTACAGTTACTGGTTCGTGCACCTTATGATAGAATCTTTCCACATTATACAGCTTTGCTGAGTACCTCATGTTGGATGATGGGGGATGCCTTAATGCCCTCCTTCCAGCGGATTTCATCCCATTGACTTCAGATCATTTATTTTGGGATTGGAATCTAGAGTCATTTTTGAGTGCCTTGAGACTTGCAGTCATCAGTGGCAGGTTCTCTCGCCATCGACAGTTTTTGGGAATACATCAATGTCCCCTAATCGATGGATCCTCTCAAGTGTTCAACCTCAACACATTTATTCACACTTGTTAGTTTTCACTCTAGTACCTTGATTTCCAATTTCATTATCGATGGGTGATCTCGCGTCTGTTAACGGTATACATTAATGACCGGTAATCAGACGATGGACTACTATGTTCGACCTCGACACCTCTATTTGCATAGTAGGACATGTACTCGTAGTGGTTTGTGTAGAAGACTTTCTAGATTGGTAGTATCTCTTATATGCTACCTCCTTGATCGTGCCGGTGTTCATGAGATTTAAGCTCTCGTGACTTGATCCCAGTATACGTCAGATATTTCCAGCCACTATGGAGATCTTGATCTGTTATATCTTCAGCCATTATGGAGGTCATGGTCCTTTGTATATCTTCATCATGGAGATTTTGATCTATGTATATTGTACGTGGCGATGACCACATATGTGATATCATGTATCATGCCTATTCATGGCCATTGTACTCTGATGTATCCGAGACTTCTATATGTACTTGCAGTTATGTGAAGAGTTGTATTAGTGTACTATGCTGATTGGGTGGCTGGTCTTCCATTTGGGATCCTTCATCACTACACTTATGGGATGGACTTATAATGTATTTCAGCCATCGTATGACCCCTCTGACCTCATACATTAGGGGGCATCTGTTATAGTTGATTTCACCACTCCAGGTGAATCACACTTTATATGGCCTTCCCCTGTCCCGCTGCAGACTCCTTAGACCCTATGGACCATTTTTTGTCCTTTGATGTTTCCTTGATCATCCCTAAAAACATGTGAAAAATGATACACGTGACTTTTAAACCTATAAGTGCGTATATACGTGGGTTTGAGCACTAAAACTGCGTACATCGGGATGTGTGCATAATCCAAATCCTTTTGGAGTTTTCCTTGACATGGATCCGACTCATTTGACTCCTGGCCTTCCCTATGCCTTGAGATTGCTTGGATTCGACCTTTCATTACCCCTTTGGAAGCTATATAAGGAACCCCTTGGTACATTGAAGGCAAGAAGAGAGAATTGAGAGCAAAGAAACTATAGTCCATCGTTGCCGGAA
>LPNX010595249.1:0-50652 GCA_001517045.1 Pseudotsuga menziesii | reverse complement strand
ACTTGTTGTTGAGGAAGTAATCTATCAATTCAAGCTAAAGTTGGAAATCTCAACGGGGATCTACTTCAACCGTCCGGAATAAGGTACGAGGTCTGATCCTTTAGTGTTATACATTTAATTTCTATTGCATATTGGGAAGGATTGATTTCTGGAGTCAAGCTGTCTGTTGTGGTACCCCAAGCCATAGGAATTTCTCTCTGTAACAATATGTTGGGCCCTCGTGGCTTCTAAGTTTCAGGTGGGGGTGTCTTTTTCTATTTGTTTTTCTTTTGGAGGATCATTTCTGTAATTCCTGTTTAGTGTTCATGTTTTAACAATATAACAATTTTGGGTCTTCTCTACTACCTAATTCTAAGGGTTTGAATGTAATCATGAATGTTCAATGAGTGGGGTTTTTGGGGAAAGGATCTTGAGAAGTTATGAGAATTTTTTTTGGGAATAAGTATCACCGTGTTTATGCTGTGTAGATGTAAGGGGAGCTCTATAATCTTTGTTTAAGCTAATATAATGCTATATATATATATATATATACTTTCTAACTATGAGTAGTGATTTAAAAATAAAATCATTTAATTCACCTCACCATGAACCTTAACATAAGCCTAGTATGTCCCAACATTATATTTGTTCATATATTATCATTTGTGTTTCATACTCACATCCAACTTATTATAAACAACAATTTTTTTTTATCTCTATTTTAAAGAATCATGTTAAAAAATTGCATGAATTATTTATACAATTTTCGTAAGATATATCCCATTTTATTTTTTTCGTTGGAAAAATCGTAATTTTATTTCAGATAAGAACAAAATTACATTTGCATATGTATAAAAGGTAGATGAGTAATACACTGTCAACAAAAAACAATTTAATGTTTCCACAGTATCACAAAACTTTTTACAGTTTTTACATCCGGTAGACTATTCACAAATTTGTTAAAACAAGCTTTAGCCAAAAAAGATATTATATATATCATAAATCAATAGGATATCTAAAAGAAGTTTGTTCATTAATCCCTGTTCAAAATAACAAGCACTTTTTCTTGATTGAACGGTCTATGATAGCAACTATAGCTTCCAGCCAGATCTTGTTCTAAGATCTTCCAACATCCAAACAGGAGTTGCGTGGCTTCCTTGGAAGCCTGTTAGCCACCCCATTTTGTTCCCTGTAAACATGTGTAAAAGATATATAGGTAAATCTATATTGTAAAAGAATCACTTCCTCAAGAATAGGTAGTAGACGAAACACATCACATCTGGAAGATCATCTAGCCCAGTAAAGTACAATCATGGAATCGCCAAATACTTGCAAAGTATGACAATTGTTTTCCAGAGCAAACAAGAGAAGAAGTTTTAAAGCCACCAATTTTGCAAAATTGTTGGAACCTCTCCCTAGGCTAGGAGATAAATGAAATAAGTGAGAGTTGGATAGAAATAGACAACCCCCTCCCCCACATGTGAGTTGTTTCTCATGTGAGGAGCCATCGAAAAAACCCCAAGGTCTAAGATGGTCAATCACCTGCACCCGAACAGTTCTAATAGTAGTATCCAGATTTGTCTAGGGAAAATGTTGAAAAACAACCAAAATATTGGCAACAATCACCTCCAAAGGCATTCCTAGGTCTTGAAAAATGGTTTTGTTCCTGGACAGCCGAACTCCCCATGATATAATGCAAGGAAGTTCCTTGTATGTCAGGCATCCTTTCTCAACGAACCATACATGGACTGCCTCCACAAAATTTGGACCATGCCATATAAAACATGTATTTAGAGCTACTACAACCCCTTGCCAAATTTGTTGAGTGTATCGACAATACAGAAAAAGATGATCAAGAGTTTCAAGAGAGTTGCAGCAGAGTGCACAACTACTTGAACCTTGAAAGCATCGACGTTGAAGTACATCCCAAGTTGGGTCTTTATTTTCCAATATAGTCCAACAAAGAAGTTTGGCTTTTGCAGGACACAACTTCCAAATTTTATTCCACAACCAAGTAATAGGTTGATTCTGTACCTCCAAATTTAGTTGTATATAACCATGCTTAGGTGTATATTTCCCATAAGAGTGATGTGCCCAAACCGGTGAATCCACCCGATCTGACAGTCTAGTATGAGAATTTCTCAGTACTGCCAGATAATTTACCCATTCCACAGAAAGTTCAATCGTCAATCCCAAATCAATGCCAGAAACCCAACCTTGATGCCACATTGTTGAAAAACCAGGAGCAACCATTAGAGAGAGGAAATATATCCCCTTGTCTGTCAAAAAAAAACCTTAAGTCTGCAGATAATAAGTGAGCACCATCAGAACCCCTCCAAGGGTCCAATCCAACCCGAACCAGTCTACCATTATCAACCCGCCAAATTAGACCAGAACCAATGAGATCAAAATAATGTAATACAACCTTCTAAATAACAGAGCAACCACCTCTCTGTTTATCAGCTAAACAAATCCAATCTATAATAGAAAGAGGGGCAATGTATTTTCGATGAATCACTTGGGACCACAAACTTTCTGAATGTATAAGCCTCCACGAGACCTTTGCAGCCAATGCTTTAGCAAAAAGAAAGATTTTTTTTAAGTCCCAAACCCCCAAAGCCTTAGGGATGGATAACCTCTCCCATCGAACCTACACCATGACCTGATGATCCACGCTCCCCCTATAAAGATAAGCAAAATAAGCTTTTCACATTCTTTCCAAGATACCTTTAGGTATCCAAGATAGAGACATCCAAAAAACCAGAATGGCTTCCAAAACAGATTTAATTAGAACCAATTTTCCAGCTCTAGGCAACCAATGGTAACTCCAGCCCAAAAATCTCTTTTCAAATTTTGCTAAGAGCCACATCCAATCAGCAATGTAATATGCATTTGGATTCAGAAAAAAACCCAAATATTTGAGTCTGTCCTCAATCAGTAGAGATTTAAAAGGAAATAAAGAGGAGTGCCAACAAATATCTCGATCATCCAAATGTGAGTAAGTGATGGTAGATTTATCATTGTTCACAACCATACCAGTGGCAGCTTGAAAGATGAGAAGCCCTTCTTTGAGTTTTTGAATATCTTGACGAGAGCCATCATAGAATATGAGGATATCATCAACAAAGAGCAAGTGAGCAATATACATTACCTCGGAGATAGGAATGTCTTTGAAGGATCCAATAGCCTTTGCTTCCAAGATAAAATGGCTCAAACCCTCAACCACAAGAAGGAATAGTAAGGGAGAGAGTGGACATCCTTGCCTCAATCCACGTCCAACAGTGAAAAAAGGGCTAGTAGATCCATTTATAAGAACAACAAAACTTACCGTTGTAAGGAAAGCCATAATCCACTTTATAAAATCATAACAGAAGCCCAAATGTGTAAGTAACATCCGGATATATAGCCAACTAACCCGATCAAAAGCTTTTGAGAGATCATTCTTTACAACCGCCCCTTTCAGCCTGCAAGTTTTTACAGAATGTAAGCCCTCCCAAGCCACTCCAATAGCCTCATGGATCTATCTACCTTCAAGAAACCAAAACTATTCACTGGAAATACACCGAGAGAGAATAACTTTTAATCTCTTGTAAATCACTTTTGCAATGATCTTATAAAGGCAGTTGCAAAGAGAAATAGGGCGAAAATCATCAAAATTTTTAGGCTGATCCTTTTTGGGGATAAGAGCGATAAAAGTGGAATTTATAGGCCCATGAACATGTCCAACTAACCTGGATTCTTCCACAAATTTTAACAGATCAGCCCCAATAAGATCAAAGAAACCAATAAAAAATTCAACAGGCCAGCCATCTGCTCCCGTACGTTTATCCTTTTGGAATGAGTGAAGAATCTTGAGTATTCATTATTTGTGACAGCCTCCATCAACCTCCTATTATCATTGTCATCCACAAACCCAGGAAAAAGTTGTGCAATACGAACAATATCCACAAGATATGGACTAGATGGAGCTAAGAAAAGTTACCCAAAGTGTCGCACCCCCAAACCAGCCAAATCATTAAAGGATGAAACCAGAACACCCTGATCATCATTGAGTTCCCAAATGGTATTGGATAATTTCTTGCCCTTTGCAAAATCTTGAAATTTTTCTGTGTTTTCATCCCCACAGGTTAACAATAGTGCCTGATTTTTAAACGCTAAGCAACTTCTTTTTCCCGCAAAAGTTTTCGTCGTCTATCTTCACAAAAAAAAAAATTCATCTTTAGTATTTTGATCAAGAAAACCCTTACCAGGTTGATTTAGTATTTGATCCAGGAAGATTTCACAATACAAAGTTCTTGTTCATCATGCACATGCTTATCATGTGCCCAAGTGATAGTACTTTCTTTACTTAAATCACCAATCCCAGAGGGAATAGGGATCCAAATGTCCTGAACCAATTTACAAAAAGAATGTTCTTTTAACCATTCATGATTAAATTTGAAAGGGCTGTGGGGATTTAGATTCCTACCCTGTAGCTCAAATAAAATAGGACAATGATTAGATTCCCCCCCCACATGCCACCCATTGATGAACCAAATCACAATCCAACACCAAATGGTCTGCAACCAGGAATCTATCCAGCCGCTTTGCCACCCGATTCTCCCCCGTTGTATTATTCCTCCACGTTAGAGAAAGCTTTATAAGAGCAATATCCAGTAAAACATGACAAGAAAAAGCATCAGAAAAAAAGGGGTCAGGGAATTCGACACAACCCTAGGTCCCCAAACCTTAGCACAACCCAAAGAGAAATTTAGGTCGCCGCCCAAAATCACCTCTCGATTTGAAACAAAGGATTTGTTTAAAAGGGTGTTCCAAAAAGGCACCCTATTCACATAAGGGCCATAAACATTCAAAATAGTCAAAACCTTCCCCAAATGAGCATAAAAAAGATCCAACCCAATACTAGAGGAAAAACTCCACATGCCATCACAACGACAACTCTGCAAATTCCACCCCGAGGCTAAACCACTAGATCGTCCACACACATCAATCACAACAAACTTCCAACCCGGAAGCAAGGATTCCAAAATACATGACACATCTTCATTCAAGCCCAACGTCTCTTGAAGAAGAACAACATCAGGGCTGTTGAAATCAATCAAACTCCCGAGAGACGATATTTTGGAGGGGTTCGCCAACCCACGACAGTTGAAGGAAATAATATTCATGAGATAACCCCATCTAGGGGTTTCGCTACTACAAGTGCCCAATTAATAGAAGATTGTTTACTCGACACAACATCTAAAAGACACGTTATTGTGCCCGAGAGAAATGTGATTTTCTCCCACGACTCCTCAAAGAAGAGAAACCATGAGAAATCACAAATAAACCCTTAACCCAGGATTCCTCACCAAGTACGCCATGATTTCTTAGATTTTAACAGATACTCCTCCCCTCAGAGGTGCTAGACGAAGAAGGTTCAACAGAAACATTGGATGGTGAGAAAAAAGTACTCACACTAGGAATCATAGAGGAAAGCCCTGAAGAGAGAAAGGGAGTACTGACCAAGGAAGAGGAGACCATCGAACAATCATCCTTACAAATAGACACATTAAAAGAAAAATCAGATGAAGTATTGTGCGCAAACATACTCAAGGGTGTTGCAGATAGAAACGATCGAGGAGCAGAAGTGGAAGCACCAGTAGCATCATCTGCGATAGGATTAAGAGCGACTGGAGAAAGAGTCTTCTCAACAACCCCAATCTCCCGAAAACCAACACAAGGAGAAGGACCTTCCGACACCTCCCCCTTTTGAGGAGTATACGTGGGCTTCCCCAGATGCAACCGGGCCTTAATACCAAACAAAGGACCTTTTCCCCGAAAAGGTAAAGTGCAAGTCGCCAACAAATGTCCATACGCATGGCAGCGGTTGCACCAAAATGGAACCCCTTCATAATCCAGAATTTGGGTGAAGTTTCTCGTCGGAGTCTAAATTTTTATATCCTTAGAAAGCCCAAGTTTTATGTCAATTTTAACCAAAATATGGGCCATCGTCATAATTCCCATAGTCTGAAAGGAAAGGTCCGCAACAATATACTCACCTAGAAAATTTCCAATGGCGGCAAAGCGACCAGGTGTCCACATATGCATGGGTAATCCAGGAATCTGAACCCATAATGGTTCCATAGCCACCTTCTCCTTCTTTACATCAAAAAGCGGATCCTAGCGCTTAAGAAACAGTGGAACCCCATCCATACTACACTGGAGTCCCAGAACCTTATCAACCAAATTAATTGATTCAAAGATGAAAGAGAACCAGCCCTTTGCCAACACCTTGGTCAGGTTCAACTGAGGAATAAAATCCCCCCACTGTTTTTCTGCCCATCGATTGAGATAGTCGTGACCAAAATGTCGACCACGAGACTGACCCACAACAACAGTCACAACAGAATCCACCACAACGTCCATCTGTAAGTCCACCCCAAAAATTAATGAGTCACGGCGTGCCCTAGAAGTGACACAGTGCAATTTTTTATGTGAGGGCCCCTGCCGATCCAATTTCACCTTTGAAGAAAGTGGTGAATCCACCTATGTACTATTCCCCACTTTCGAAGTAGGGGGACCTCCCTGGACACCCACCGGAGCAAAATAAATCTCCACCGAGACAGTACCCACCTTCGGGCTCCTGCGAGGTTCACGTTCAGACCCAATAGTGAAAAAATCCCCCACTGAAAAAGAGGATGGAATCGTCAAAGACCGAGGAGTAAACCCTGGAGCCACTTGACCAGGATTTAAAATCTTAAGGAGGTCAACATAAGTCACAAGAGGAAAGTCCACCGACGAAGCCATATCAGCACCATAACCCTCCAAATCTGCAATCACTCTGCGAGCAGGCCTAGAAGATACCAAAACCGCCAGGTCCTTCGAATCCCCATCCAGATCAGCAAACCCATTTGGAGAAGTAATCTGAGGGTTAGGTAAACCCCCCAGGAAATCTGAGACAAGCCCATCTCCTAATGTAGGGTCAGTAGTCTGAACAAACTACGAAACCGGTCCCCCCCAGACACAACTGGTGCCGGCACAACGACACCCATCTCTGACGAAACCCCCACATCCATCAAGGAAAAACAATCCCGGAAAAATAAAGAGCCAAACTGCTGACATAAAGCCATAGCAGTAAGTAATCTGCGTGCAGCCCCCTCGTGAAAACAACAAAGTAAGGGAGACCCATCTGCTGTCAATACGTCGCGTCCCGAGCAACAGGAGAGATAAGGTAAAACCACCAAACCCTCAAAGGCTTAAAAAAAGTAAACCACCGCCAATAATGAGTGAAAGTCACAACAAGGCAAGAAAAAACAAACAAACCGTCGTTCAGTCGAGAGGAGTACATAATTCAAGGGGAAAACTCCATGGTGAAGCTTTCCACGAACCCTAAAACTAGTCTAGAAACCCTCCAATATTCGCCATCACCTTCCTCACCATTACCCAGTTAAATGAATAGCTTATTCATCCCATTTTCATATTAATAATAATCATCATTTCAAATTATGACTTTATATATATATAAAACTTAACTATATTATTAAATTTAAAATATTCTTATTCATTAAAAACCACATATAAACCCACATCTTTATTAAATTTAAAATATTCTTATTCATTCAAAACTACATATAAAACCCAAATCATTATTAAGAAAAAACTCATAAAAATGATAAATTGATTCCTATGTCGAGTGGACATTCCAGCAAAGGAACCCATGTTAAAGGGCCTTAAGTAAAATACTAGATAAAGTAGCCATAATGGAAGGAAAAACAGAGAATGCAACTCTTTCAACGTATTAGAAAAGACTTCTTTATAAAACAAAAACAAAAAACACTTTATGACTCCAAAAAGCCTAATCCCGTTCCTTCTAAGTCCTTAGTAAATCCCTGGCCGTGGTGCAACATATAAGAAAAGACTTCTTTATAAAACCAAAAAAAAATCACTTTATGACTCCAAAAAGCCTAATCCCGTTCTTTGTCTTTAGCAATGGCTCCATATTCATTGTTTCCAGTCTCAAAATTTTAGGTTTTAAAAATTCCATATATATATATATAATATTTTTTCATATATATATATATATTTAGTAAAATTAGTTTGATAATCAGTTTTACAAGAAAATTTGTACTAGTAGAAGAAATGGGTTGGACTTGTATTTAAAACTAGTTTTATAAATATGTAAGCATGTTATTATATAAAAAAAAAATTACAAAATGCATTACAACTCTATTGTCATTAATAGGGAAACAAATTTACATGAAGATGCTAGTTAATGTATTGTTATTAATAGGGAAACAAATTTACATGAAGATGCTAGTGATTGTTGGTATTTATTACTATTTTTATTGGATAATGATAGTTGTAGTTTATGGATATATTTTTAGAGGATCTTTTTTCACAATGTGAATTAATGTTTATGTTGCACTCCCATAGAATAAGGGACTAAGACAATTAATCTATGCATATAGGGTTTAATTGTCACATCCTTGATCACCTTTGTGAACCTTCAAGGTTGATGGGGAACTCTAATAATTGTCTATACAGAAAATCTTCCTGTAATCTCGGCCTCTAGAAGGCATTCACCTTTCTTTACATTAACTTAGCTTCTAAGGGAAACATGAAACACAAATGCATGTATAGGTGCATGAAAAAATAAGCATAGCAGAATTAGCATCTATAATACACATACTCATACATGCATAACAAGCATAATCATACAAAAGTTAAGATATGCATTGCATAAACACAATAACAATGAATACTTATCTTTAATGGAAACCAATCCAATCAACTGGTTGTGTATGATCTACATTCCACCCAATTGTAGGTATCAAACTTTGATACTATCCTCAAGTCAGGCTATGAGGCCACCAGGGTGAAGGACACCTACATGTTTTGCTCTCTGAGCCAAAAACTCATTTTTCTCTCAATGCTTAGCCAAACGCTCATCCAAGGATTCTACAAGAATATCACTCAGTCATCACAACTATGGCACTCTTTCCAACTGCCCCATACAATTTATGGCATTTCCCTTCATCAATCCATAGTCCCCTTAGGAAATCCAACCCTTACATTGCTTATCAATGTGTGTAATAAAAGTCCAAGCTACTATGATCCTTTCAAGCATTCCAGGTAGAAATCAACCATGGATTCTCAAGCATCTCATGAGTAGCAAATCTCAAGGTAGGGTTATGATATTCCTAACCTCTGTACTCACCTACATCCAACATGGTTCCATAATCAGTATGGTCATGGGATCAAGTAAGGAAAAACACAAACTTGTAATCTACCTCAAGTTTACAAACTAAAAAAAATCTTCAATGAATAAACATTGCTTAGTGCTATATCTATTTGCATTTAATGTTATTTATTAATCTGACAATCTTCTTTGATCGATACAAAGTATTTTTTGCTCAGTTTTCATGCATTGATTATTACCATTTATTCAACACTAGTCTTGTCCAAAGGATATTATCCCCAATTAAATATAGTATGATTCCTATGCTTTCGAGTCCCAACGATCAAAATTGACCTTTCTCATCCCTTCCAAAGGGTTCTAGCCCATCCTAGAAGTGTAAAGTTAAAATTGCCCTTAAAAAAAAACTAAAATATGAATTTTACCCTTCCAATTAAAGAGGACATAATTTATATCAACATTTCTAAAGAAGGGCAACATTTTAAATTACCCATCCATTTAAATTTCTCAAGATGTTGAAATTCCTTTGTTATAAAGTTCGACTCCTCTTTCAAAATACTAGAAATATCATAAATTATAATCACTCATTCACTCACGTCACCCTCTCCTTACTCTAGAGTTAATTGGGGATGTGATCTAAGGTGTGACAATATTCAATGACTGTGGTTGTAACAACAGAGAACAACTACTAGTCCACTATTAGGCTCGAAACAAGCCCAAAACTTTGTGCCTACTACCTAAGTGAACCTGGCTACCAATGTCCACTAGTTTTTTGTCAAAAATGAAATTCAAATGGTTGGTTTGACGAGTCATCCTCTACAAGACTTCATTTCTAGCATGAATATCACAAACTCATGACAGCTATAAACAACACCCAATGTCATGCAAGTACAAATCATGGCATGCAACTAGGATGACAAACTGCCCAAAGGTCGATTTATGCATTGATATAGAGAGGTGTCATTGGGCACATGATATGGAGAAACAATGAGTTAGAAAAAACATTGGACCAAAGCACCACAATGGTTATTATTAATAATAAAAAAAAAATTGGTGGCTCAAGAATAGTCTTCAATTTGATGAGTGGCATGATCATGATGTAATCTCCCTCTGTCTTTCCAAACACTTTTGGTTTCTCACAACATTTGTCCTCAACGCTCTCCACCTAAATACATGTATTTACATCATATTCTCTTGAAATCCTAATCTCGTAGTGATAACTAAGAAATATTATGCACACACATCCTCACCTTATAATATGAATTGGGTCAAGGCGCAAAGACAACCGTAAAATAGCAAATATGTCAAGACGCAAAGAATCAGAGACAACTATAAGTAAGTTTTATATTAAATTTACGATAGAAGTATTTAATTGACACTATAAATTGAGTTTTGACATGTTGGATTGTTTTGATCTTCTTATCATTCATTACCAATGTGATTGCAAGGCATTCTTTCAAAGTAAATTCCATAATTTTACGTCTTCTTCCTCATTCTATTGCCTTTTGGTATGACAATAAGGAGGGTAGTGGTCCACATCAACATGGAAAATGGTTTCTCCATAGAGGTAGATACATTAATTGTTTTCATTAGTAACTTCATTTTTTCGTTGATTCACCGAATAGTGGATTGGTACAAAACATAGCAAATTTTAGACCCCCTAGCTCTTAATTACTCACACCTAGAACTTTCTTAATTCCAGCCATTAACAAAATTCATTCAATGTTCTATTTTAATATAAAAGGTAGATTGTTAAGACTCAAACATGCCATGAGTTGCAATGCTCTAGTTGACTTGGGCTTTATTCCATTGCCCCTCCATCCCATACATGGGTATGGTGTCGTGACACGTGTTGAACAACAAAGTTTGATGCCTTGACCTCGGTGATGCTAGCATTGCTAAATTGCTTGGTATGTTGGATTTTTTTTAATGTTTCCTGAGGTATGTATTATTTTTTTCTTCGGATCTTAATGCCTAGCATTGTTACATCTCTTAGGCTTGGATGGCTGCCCCCTCTCTAGTTTGAATTAAGTTTATTGTTGGTTTTATATGTATTTTCTGGTTGTAGGTTTATTATAGCCTCATTTTTCTTAGTGGCTTCGTTTTGTACATAGTTAACGGTAAGTAATTCTCTCATGGTTCTAGTTTTTTTTAAGACTATATCTACTTACAACATTGTGCACTTTGCACAAGTTCATGGGTTCGCAATATGGTTATTGCACAGTCTAAGTAGTTTTCAATATAGTGAAGTGTGCTCCAATTAAAAAAAAGACAATTGAATAGTTGTTATTTTATTGAAGTGTAAAATGAATGTTACATATATGTCAAGTCGATGTGTTCAAATTAGGTTTTAAAGAAAATATATCATTTTTTCATGTAGATATTAGGAAGTGTTCAAGATTGTAAAAATTTGGAAGAGCAATAATTTTTTTTGCTTTTTTTTAGAATAAATGGCTTAGTTAATTTATACTTGTCAATTGAAGTACAATTATTTATATTTTCCTTAATCTTTAAAGGGATCCAAGAATAAATTCCCTTCCAATTTAAAATAAGACCCACCCTTCAAATTTGATCACTACTTCCGACCAAAGAACAATGTCATATGTCTTCATAACATGATTAGGTTATAAGTGATTGGGGTTAATTGTTTCAACTTCATGACATGATGATATATGACAAGGTTTAAGATGGATATATGCTAATTGGTATAATTGCTCAATTATAATCACATCTACCTAGGTTATGATACCTATACTTAAGTTCAATTAAAAAACTTATAACTAGTTACGCCGAAGGAGTTTCACAATGGAGACGCAGTCTCAAAAGATTCCTCGTCTCCCTGACCACTAACATTCTGACACATGTTGTGTCGGCTTACCGAATGGGGACTTAGCATGTGTTGTTCAACGGGTGACAGACATTTCTGCTGGTTAATTTTTTGCCTGTGGGGTCGGTTTCTCTCTCAAACATGTCCACTCAAAGGAAATCATTTCCATGCTAACCAAATGGTTGCTTGTTACAACTGTTGTTGTGCAGGATGGATCGATTGTCCTTACATTTTTTTTCATGCACGTATGCTGATCAATTTTAGTTTTTATTATTATTGCACTTCAGTTGGGTCCCCGATTTTGCAATCTCAATTCCATAACTTCTGTCCCGAAGATTGTTGGTGTCCTCTATGTTATGGTTAGTGCTGGGTGTGAATGGATTGATGGAATCGATGGATTGATTACCAGTTGCAGATCCTTCTTCCCACTTGGTGTTCAGTTTGTTTTTCTGAGAGGTGGCTTGCGTTTTTCACTAGACTTCTATCTGTTGGCCTAAACGACCGGTCCTGGCATATTTTTTTGTGCAAGGTTTCATTGTCCTTCACTGCAGTTCATTTCTCTCAATTCGACATAGATTCCCAAGATTCTGTGAAAGTTTAAGTCCAACGGTTTTTCTGGGTTTAGGCTAAAATTTTCTTGACAGCTTTTGTGGCTTTAGGCTCACAATTTGTGGGGTCAATTTGGTCGTCGTTTCATTTCACTTCTTCTTAAGTTGATGAAATACACTTTTCCCATGTCCCTTCATCCACATTAATGGTTCATTAATGCATTGTTGCTCCATTAATGCAAGAAACATTGTCATTTGATTCAGATATGGGCCTATATCTTAATTTTGGCTCACCTTATGAGGATCTGCAAAATATTTCTTATCCGCATTTACTGCTGCACCGCCTTTGCTTTGCACATATAAACAAGCCTTCAGGAAACCACTATTTCTTACTGTTTTCCTTTGCTTTGTTTATATTGATTTTGCTGCACTTCATTTACATTGGAGAGTTTCCAACAGCTCGGTTTTCTCACCTTGTTAAATTTGCAGGTATTCCTTCAGTTTGCTTAAATGTTTTGAATATTCATTGTGGTAGCAAATATTTTGCCTCCTATTTGACCTTACAAACAGGTTATGTTATTGTATTTAAATTTCCGCAATTCTATTAAACTCATGGTATATAGATATATGTCTAAGGAGGTGTTTTAGATGTCAATACAATTATAGGTATCAGTTTTTAGGCTAAATGAAGATGTTGCTTATGAGATGGTGAAACACCCTTGCTCTATTTTAATTGATAGTGACTCCTGGTCTGTTGCAAAAGGACAATGACTTGTATTCGTTATGTGGCTTCATAATGTTGTAATACTTATGCTATGTCAATAAAATGATAGGTATCAATTTTTAGGCTAAATGAAGATGTTGCTTATGAGATCGTGAAACACCCTTGCTCTGTTTTAATTAACAGTGACTCCTCCTCTATTGCAAAAGGACTATGGCTTGTGTTGGCTATGTGGCTTCATAATGTTGTAATACTCATGCTATATCAATAAAATGATAGGTATCAGTTTTTATGATGCACTTGTTTTAGGTAAAGAACTCAACCTAAAGCTACAAGGCCACTATAACAGTGGTCGCTTCCGCCTTTGGCATTCTGCTTTTGGCAGTGTGGAATGCAGCAATGCATTTTTTTCAGCTCATTGGAGAAATCTATTCCCGGCTTCCGGCTTCCGCCTATGCAGATTCTGGAATTTTCATTTTTCCTCAATAAAACTTTCTTTTCGACTTCTGGTTTCCACTGTGCAGAATGCGGAAATCAGAAGTTACATCTTCACAATTAAATTTCTATGCTATTTGAATTCCGCTTTCCGCCATGTATAATGCAGAAGCCGGAGAAGTTTATGTCCCTTTTTCTCATTTTTCTGGAAATAGGAACTTTGTTGTTTTTCTTCGCAAACTTTTTTTCTTTTGCTTTCCATTTTCCGAGGTGCGGAATGTAGAACTGCAACACGTTTTTAGTTCAAATATAAGAAACTTTGTCCACGATAATTTGACGAAATTAAATTTTCAACAATATAAAAGTTTTGAAATTAACATTTAGGAAATTTATTCCCGACTTCTGCCTTCCGCCTATGTGGATTCCGGAATTATCATTTCTTTCTTGCCGACTTCCACTTTTCGCTGTGCAGAATGTGGAAATAGGAAGTTACATGTTCGCAATTAACTTTCTGTGATTTTCGACCTCTGCTTTCCACCATGTGGAATGCAGAATTCGGGAAAGTCTTTATTGCTTTTTTTTATTTTCCTCATTTTTCCAACTTTCGGTTTCCGCACTGTGGAATGCGGAGTTACGTGATGGAATTCCTAATCATGTGATTGGATGAGCAGGGTAGATACGTTAATCTAAACATATACTGAATTATGTATGATAATTATTAGACCATGTCAATTGTGTCAACTATTTGATAATTATTAGACCGTGTCAATTATATAATATATAAGTGAATGAAGTAGTCACCAGGTCATTCAAATAATATACATAAAAAAATGGTTTCGAGCTAAAATCGTAGATTCCTTTTATTAAAAACAAAACTATGAAATACCTCTTTAAATCCAGTACTAAAGGTTTTCTACAAACTGTTTTAGAGTTTATGAAATGAGTTGAAACTTAGATATTGCATATGGAAATCGAATCAATTTCAACTAAGAATTATCAAATGTTGAATTCTTGTGTTTTTCTTAAAAAATAATTGATGAGAAAACTGCAAATCGCCTGAGAGAAATCGTATTCATGGTGTGCTAATATGTGCAAAATGATGGAATAGCTACGTGAATTAATGTAACTACACAAACAATTTCTAAACATTTCAATTTTCAGTGTGTACATTTATATCATTCAATGATTAAAAAACCATTTCAGTAATAGAGATTATTCACCATTTAGTTGTTTTAAAACCATTTAAGTGATCACAAATAGAGATTCTTTTACCATTTAGCCATTTTATAAAATATGTGGATGGAATTAGTATCTATGGTTAATATCCTTTCTTGGCATCTCTTCATTATCTCTTCATTCTCTTGTATCAACCCATAATATTTATTCTTTTCCCTGAATGATCTGGTTTACAATTTTTTGCATTTTGTGTTAACATCACATAATGATTACCTTCCCGATTTTCGATTTGCGGTTTGGATTGCAGAAGTCGCCTCCTCGACTTACGAAACAGGGTTCCCACACTTTCACGCTTTTCCGGTTTCCAATTTCTAGTTCGGGATGCGGAAGTTGGCTTTCGGACTTTTGAAACTTACAATTCTTGACTTTCTGGGGTTCTGTACTCCTCTCTCCCGCATCGTCGATTCTAGCAGATTCCTCCTCGATCGTTGATATGTTTTATTTCAGGGTTAAAATGTTAATCTAAATATATTTTTATCATTTAATATAAAGAGAAAGAGCAAGCCATGGAATAAACAGGCTTGGCTTCCTAACACGCTGATGAGTTCCCATATCACTCATCTCGCCCGCGGCCCAACTATCTGCTTTGTACTGAAAGAGGCCGTTTAAGTTCATATCCATAGCCGCGGGAATCATGTTCGTTATCGTCTCTGGAAAAACTCATGACCTCAATTTCACATTTTTAGAATCGCTCCATAGTGAACTAGACCACCTTGCTCTATTTTAATTGACTGTGACTCCTGCTCTGTTGCAAAAGGACAATGACTTGTATTGGTTATGTGGATTCATAATGTTGTAATACTCATGCTATGTCAATAAAATGATAGGTATCGGTTTTTAGGCCAAATGAAGATGTTGCTTACGAGATGGTGAAACACCCTTGCTATGTTTTAATTGACTTTGACTCTTGCTCTGTTGCTAAAGGACTGTGACTTGTATTGGTTATGTGGCTTCATAATGGTGTAATACTCATGCTATGTCAATAAAATTATAAGTATCAGTTTTTAGGCTAAATGAAAATGTTGCTTATGAGATGGTGAAACACCTTTGCTCTGTTTTAATTGACTGTGACTCCTGCTCTGTTGCAAAAGGACTGTGACTTGTATTGGTTATGTGGCTTCATAATGTTGTAATACTCATGTTATGTCAATAAAATGATAGGTATCAGTTTTTAGGCTAAATGAAGATGTTGCTTATGACATGGTGAAACACCCTTGCTCTGTTTTAATTGTTTGTGACTCCTGCTCTGTTGAAAAAGGATTATGACTTGTATTCGTTATGTGTCTTCATAATGGTGTAATACTCATGCTATGACAATAAAATGATAGGTATCAGTTTTTATGATGCACTTGTTTTAGGTAAGGAACTCAGCCAATGCCACTATAAAAATGGCCGCTTTCACCTTTCGGATTCCACTTTCCACAGTGTGGAATGAGGCAATGTGTTTTTTTAGCTCATCGGAGAAATCTATTCCCAGTTTTCGTCTTTCGCTTATGCAGATTCCAAAATTTTCATTTTTTGTCAATAAAACTTTCTTGCTAACTTCCGGTTTCCGCTGCGTGGAATGTGAAAATCAGAATTTACATGTTCGTTATTAACTTTGTGTGTTATTTGACTTCCGCTTTCCATCGTGCAGAATGCGGAAGCTGAAAATAGGAACTTTGATGTTTTTCTTCGCAAATTTTTTTTCTTCCGCTTTCCGCTTTTCGAAGTACAGAATGCGAAATGCGGAACTTGGATACATTTTTAGTTGAAATATAAGAAAATTTGTCCACGATAATTTGAGGAAATTAAATTTTCAACAATATAAAAATTTTGAAATTAACATTTAGGAAATTTATTCTCGACTTCCACCTTCCGCCTATGCAGATTCCATAAATTTCATTTATTTCTTGCCGACTTCTGCTTTCTGCTGTGCAGAATGCGGAAATAGGAAGTTACATGTTCGCAATTAACTTTCTGTGATTTTCGACCTCCACTTTTCGTCGTGCAGAATGCAGAATCCGGGAAAGTATTTGTCGCACAAGAGATGAAATGACAAATGTGAAATTGCTCATTCCTTCAGATTCCAGACTTTGAAGCACCAGTTACAAGTCAAAATGTTGGATAAGCCCCAACAATGTAACAACATGAAATTATTTGTTTAGTCCCAGATAGATTTTGCATCTTTTCTCATATTTGCAGTTGGCTGCAGTCCACTTAGTTGTTTCTCTGGATCAGAATTGGCGTTTACTCATCCACCAATCCCATGTCACTCCAAAAACTATAGGATGAACGAGTGAGCTATGAAGCCCCTACATCGACAATAGGACTCCAAACTTATCTTCGCAACTCCTCCCATTCTGACCTTTGATATCACCATGTTGGGATTTATTTCTTTGACAGACATGAGAGGGGAAATAATGATGCTCACGGGTCTAGTTTTTATGCACACAAAAAACAATAAATGAGGTCCAAATGATATTTTCCTTAGTAGGAGGCTATATTTATTGACTAAGTCTTAAGAAATGTTATTATGAGTTCAGGATTGTCATGATGTAGTATATCTATATCTTGGGATTAATGTGATCTATGTATAATTACCTCATCTCTTGGAGGACGTGAAAGGTCACTTTAACGTACTAAAATGTCTTAAAGTCATCATGACGCCGCCCCTTTCTGTTATAACATCATCATATTAATCGCATAAGTGTCTTTCAGCCTCACTTGTCATCAGCTTCAAGTTATCTCATGGTGTGTGGACTTGGAATTTGTCACTTCATCGATCCCTTCTTATGATGGTATCGATATGCCCTTGTTTTAAGTACCCCTGCTTCCTTACCATACTGCATATAAATCCTATACTCATCTTTTGTTTCCTAATCATTATAGTGATAGTCATTATCATGCACCCAAACACCAAATATTTCGATTCTGGGATGCGATCTATGACGTCCATTTTCATTTATCTTAAACTTTTATTTCCAGCAGCATCGTCGGATATATAAATGTTGTTCTTTATAAATTTATATATAATGACATTTCAGCAGTGAGATTCTTAAATGAAATAATCCAATGTGATATCATAATATTACAAAGTTAATATAATGAAAATGGTATGTTTATGCTATTTCTTTACAACATTAGCGATCAACTTCTTGATTAAGCTTCTTTTTCTCGGCTATTGCTGATAGTCGTCTCACCTGTTATCATGCCTCACTGTAAGAACTCTCACATTTTTCTTCCCCTCCAGGGATTTGCAGACCAAAGCCTATGAATCCGCCCCTCTGTTTCCAGAAAATGATTGTGGAAAAGAGCAAATATTATAAACGAGAGATTCCTGAGTTAGTGCAAGCCAACATCCAGAATGTGGAAAGAGAGGCGGAGTTGGAAGGAATTTGCTTGTGACCCGAGGAGATAAAAAATGAATTTAAGGATTTACTCCCCGATCCTGGAAAATCCAGAGGAAGCTCTCTTTGTATCAAAAATCCATAGAGCTGCAATGGTCGCATAAGTTTATCCTAGGAAAAACTTTAGTGGAAAAAGACGAGCACCATGGAAAAATTCGTCTTTAGCAGGACAAAATTATGCTCATCTTGCACAGGATTTTGGACAATCAGGCTGAGTTCGCCAAGAGACTGGGCATGAAGCTCGAGCCTCATGAACAATTGTTTGATTGACCATGTTATTCTTTCAGTCTTTGTTTTAAACTTTCTCTGTTTTAAAAACTACTACTATTAATGGTTGCTTTTTATGTTTTCATGGAAGAATATTTTATGAGACTTATAAAGAACTACCAATCATTCTGGTTCAGTCTTGTTTCCTTTCGAGGGATACTACCAGCATGATCTGCAATCCCGTTTTACTAGAAATGGGAGGGCTTGGTTTTTTCTGTAAATGTCTGTTTTTTGGCTATCGATGGCAATAGAAGGATTTATAATGTTTTTTGGCTTATATTTATTGATTGAATTTGAAAATGATGATGATTGGATTTGGATTTTATCATGTTCCACTACTTCCAATTCGTTCAAATTCAGACAACTCTAAACCCTTACATCATTTATATACGTATGAATTAAAAAACTAAAATCCCAGATCATGAGGTCCATATGTCATTAATCGATAGTTTGGAGCCTGTTATGATGATGAAGAATGCAGTTGGTCTCTGGATTAAAGGTTTCGGTCCTAAATTTTGTCTTAACATCTTTCTCTAATACATTACATACTTTTTCACTAGGAAATATGCCAATATTCCAATTGACGTGAATGAATGGATTAGAATCGAATAAGTCGGTAATTTTTTTAAAATATTTTTTTAAGTACAGTTGTAATTTTTCATTTAAAAATGTTTGGCCTAAACAGTTTAAACACTTTCACAATTTCCATAAATAAGTTTAAGACTTTTTTAAAGAATGTTTAAATTTGTTTAATTGAATGTAGGACACCACTCTTTATACTATATATAGTTCTGGATATAATAAGGGTGGTTAGAATCAGTAAGATATAATCTCCTTCGAAGCGTATCAAACACATAATAAAAAAAAATGCACATCATTATGAAAACTCGAAATCTAATGAGTGGGGAGACTACTATTTTTAAATGTCTAACAAGAATAGTAGTAAAAATAGAAACAAAACTCCATGAAACTGGGAAAAATCATTTTCCAATTCAATAAAGTTCTCAGAGTGTCTATTTTTTTATACGATTTGATACAAAAAATTTACGGAAGTCGAAAAGAAATTTATTTAGACAAAAAACATATTGAAGTTCTGCATCCCGTTTTTCGCACTGTGGAAAACAGAAAGCAGATTCAAACAAAAATGGCCAAAATAAAAATAAAAATTCTGATTTCCGCATTCTGCACTATGGAAAGCAGAAAACGAGAAATAATAAATATTAATATGAGACAACAAATTTTCTGATTTCCGCATTCCGTTGTGCGGAAAGCGAAGGCTAGAAAGTGCGGGAACTTGCAATTCTTCACTTTCCCGGGTTCCGCACTTCACTCATCCGCACGTTCGATTCTAGCAGATTCGTCCTCGATCATTGATTAAGGTTAAAATGTTAACATTAAATTTATATATTTTAAATAGTAATTTTGGTTATAAAAAATTCTAATTCTCTATTTTATATTGATGCATGTTTAATTAAAAGTATTATATATAAGAATTTTAATTTTGTATTGGACTTTTAGTATATAATTTTAAGGGTGTAAATATATTTTCAATTTATTGAACAATATTTAGCTAATAATTTTATAAATTTATTCTGATCCCATATAAAATAGGGTATTTAACTAATAATTTATAAATTTATTCTGATCCCATGTAAAATAGGGTAGGGAATACTTGAGGCAGATAAAGAGGTTGTTAATAGAATTTTTTTTTCTCAAAATTTAGTGAAAAGGGCACTTTTACATGTAAAGATCAAATTTATGGATCAATGCAAACTAATGAAGACACTGCATAGTACAAGAGGTAGCAAGTATCTTGAACAATCTTTGAATTCGTCCTCATTTCCCAAAATAAGCTTTCCAATTTGAGAATTGACTTTGCAAGTTTTATTACGAATTTGTAATTTCTGATTTCTGTGTTCCGCATTGCGGAAAGATGAAGTCTCACATGATTTTGGGTCAAATGTCCGTCTTCCAAATTTCAGAACTCGCAAATCGGAAATCAAGAAATTTTGGACCTTATAACTCCCGCATTCTATTTTTCCACCTCGATCTCATCCGTCCATGCATACTAGATCTACGGCCCAAATCGATTTGGCCATTTGGTTTTGGCCTTTTAATTTGTTCGAAGTTTGTTAGTGTTCTGCCTTCCGCCTTCCACTTTCCACCTTCAGAACTCGGAAGTCGGAAAACTATCAAACGATGGAAACTCTATCCATGGTTTCACCTTCCGCATTCCGCATTTCCGCCCTTCAGTGCGGAACATGGGAATCATAAAACTTAACTTTCGACCTTAGCCTTTTCTGCACTTTTGACTTCCGCTTTCCAACCTCGGACTCCGGAAATCGGAAGTTACTTTGCCTTAGAATTTTTCTGTACTTCCTTGAAAAGAACTGATTCCTAACTAACTGTTTAAGGACACTTAAACATGATGAGTAATGATTTCAAGATAGGACTATTGCAGGATATACCAGATGAAAGAAAACAACCTTTTAATGTGCAAACATGCAAATCAATATCACTTCTTTCAACTTACTTTAGACTAGCTTAACAAATAAAATTGCAAAGAACAATGTCCAAAGCGTTATAGATACACAATAAGTCAAAGAAACCATATTAATTAACAAATCAATATTAGAGATCCATAATCAATTACAAGCAGTATTAATGATCATGTATATCAAATACAAACTTTTACTAGATACACATTCCACATGTCAGTTCAATAAAGAAAAATCAGTACATGAAATAACACATTTAAAACAAACCACCAATAATAAGTAAGCCAAATAAATTAGAAGATAGACTGAAATTGATTAAAAACATTCAATGAAGAACCATGAAACATAATATGAAATGACTGTAATTTTATTAATCTGCAAA
Organism: Pseudotsuga menziesii; assembly: GCA_001517045.1. Taxonomy (NCBI): domain Eukaryota; kingdom Viridiplantae; phylum Streptophyta; class Pinopsida; order Pinales; family Pinaceae; genus Pseudotsuga; species Pseudotsuga menziesii. The sequence continues at coordinate 29,192 of LPNX010595249.1, read as the reverse complement.
AATCTACAAAGTACTAAAACCACAAACTTTCCTGTTATAATCTTGGTAGTCCTTTCTCCTATGTAGCTCTCAAAGAAAAATTCCCCCCTTTAAATAATATTACAAATTTTCCAAGAAAATAAAATTCCCAAGATGTGGGATTGCAAAATCAAACATTTTCAAGGTTTGCCAAGTACGAAATGCCACTTGGCATGTTGGTTCATGACCTCATCAATCTCTTGTAAATGGGCATGTCTCAAGTGGATTTCTGCTTTACAGATTTGTGAGGTGATCTCCCTCTTCTTAACGTTCTTCCACTCTTTCAGGTACACTTGTATCAGAGCCATCGAAGCATAAGGGATCTCATTCCATCTCTCGATCTTCTGCATGGTGAGCTGATTTATCTGCTAGATCTGCTCCTTAGCTACATCGAAATGTCGTTCAACCTGTTCCAGGTGGAGTTTCGATGAATGCGCCTCAGCAATAGCATCTAAGAGAGGCAAGTCCAAGCAATCAAGCAAAACCTTAGAAGCTTCCCACCTACATTCGCAAGCCGTCTGTCCTTCTCTAGTTATAGCTTCCACTGAGTCACAGATATTGTCCCATGTCTCAATTGTAACCTCAGTTGTTTTGGCTTGCAGGTTGTCCAGAATTGGCATATCATGTGGTCTATCTGAAATATGCATTTTCCAATCTATTACCTGTTCAAAAGTCCTATATGATGCTTTTCTTTGATCGTGGTGGGTTTCCAAAGTTTCAGAATGCTGCCTAAATGAATTATATAAACCCCACATCTCATCAAAATAGGTATATAGATTGACCATGAACTGGCGGAATTCCTGATGTACCTTGCAGAGCACCTTCTTGAACTCCTCTGGTGTCAAACTTGAAAAAGAAGAGGCTTCTGATGCTATTTGAGCATCCTTGACTTGTTGCTCAGGGATGACTATTTTTTTTGCTTGTTGTTGATTGAGAACATCTACATTTCCAAGCTGATGTTTGAGATGTTCTGTCTTCTTCTGCAATTACTTGATTTTGTTCTCAGATTCTTGTTTCAACTGCTTAACCTCTTGTTCATGTTTTGCCTCAGCTGCTACCAAGTCCAGTTTATCCTTTTGCAGTTCTTGTTCCTTATCAGTAAGGGTCACACTCAGTTGTGAAACAGAGTTGTAATTATCCCCTGCAAAAGCTCCTAAAGCAGCTGTTGTATCTAATGCCCCTTACTTAATTTCAGGGGTTTCTAATTTCCATATAACCTAACTGAGGGCAGGCATCTATTTGGTTGAGCCCTCTCTTGTCCTCTTGGCTCCTCTTTTGATCACAACTTTGTCCTTCTTACTTGAGTAGTATTTTCCCATACATACCACAACATCTTATCCAAAATATGCTATTCCTTCACGAGGTGAAATGGCTTGCTGCTGAGTAGTAAATAGGGGGCCAGTTTGTGTCTGGGAAAGAGGGATTTCTATATTGAGGGGCATGATGTTCATAGGAGAGGTCAAAGAAGAAATTGTAAGGGATGAGGAAAAATTGGGTGTAAGTGTGTCAACCTTAGAGGAAAGAGTTGTAGAGATGGTAGGAATGTTTATCTGAGGAAGCTGAGAAAGTGGGGATGTTGGGACAGGGTGAGGTGGTGAATGGGTGAGTCAACCAGTATTGTGGGAATACCAGTGGTATCTTTCAGAATTGGTGAAAACTTTATTTGAGAAAAAGACTGCTGGGAAAATGAAGAATCCAACATGGTATCAACTACTAAAGGCCAGATATAGATGATAGCAAGGTTGTCAAAACACTAATAGGACAAGAATAAGTACCTTCCTCTTGTTCCAGATCGCTGTCTATATCATGAATTTCAATATCAGCTAGAGGTGTAGGGTTTACCTGTTGAATAGGAGGGACTTGCACTAGTTCTTGTTCTCTTTGAGCAATTTGCAGTAGGGGGGCCATCTGTTCTTCTCTTTGCACCTCCTGTGATTGAACTTGTTTAGAACTCAACTGGGCCTTTTCTTTCTTAGGCTATGACACAACCATTTCTGTCCGAGTTTGCAATTGAGAACTGATTCACTCAAGATTCTTCTTAAACTTTGCTCCCTTTTGCAGGGTGTTTTCCATCGAGGAAGGATGAGGGATTGAAGGAAATTCAAGGACACCTTTACCTTTGTCCTCAGGTCGAGTATCTAGAGCAGCAACAAATATTGCTGCTTGCTCTTTTGCTTCCTTCTCTATGTTCTTCTTCTCAATGTCTTGCTCTATCATCAGTTTAGTTTCCCTGTAATGAAGAATGCAATCCTTGTTTTCCTTTTGGTCTTTGTAGATATGAGACTTAACCTCTGGATCCTCGATCTTGCTCATTGCTTATCGAAAATCAACAGCTTCTCTAAACATAGAATCATCAAGCTCATTTTCATGATCATAGTGAGACCTAGCATGCTCATGTGCAAAAAGGTTTTCCAGATAAGACTTTGGGTCATGCATCCTCTTGGGCGCCTCTCCCAAATGCATAACAATAATTTCTTTACCCACCATGGCTGCATGGGTAGAGTTCTAAAGTATAAGAGAGTCCAGAGACAAGGGAAATTTGGGCCACTCCTTTTTCTTTTGTTTTGTCAATTTGGGAAAAACCCCATCGATAACAGTCTAAAAGCCGAATTCCTGTAGAACCATACGATCAGGAACTATTCTAGGTAGCAAATGCACAGTGTTGCTACCCCAAATCATCATATAGGAGAAATATTCTCCTACATACCAACCACCATGTATTGAAATTAATTCCCTGCCTCTTTTGGAAAATGCCGGAGCGTCAGCCTTGAAAATTTTCTGATACATCGACCCGAGAAAGAAGTTGCAAATCTCGTAGACTCGAGAAATGAAATTTTCCTCCCACATATCAGAACAATATATGTGAACGGGGTGACAATTGTTGTCCCAACTCCAATTCAAGGCTGGCAAAGGAGAAGTTGCACAGAATGCATCCATCATAAACCCTGACATGTAAAATGCTGGCTTCCGGTTGGCTAGGGTCTTCTGATATTTTTCAATTTCATCGTTCAGATTAAAAGACAAAACCTGTGCCCAGTTGAAAGAATAACTTGTAATCAAAAAGTGGTGCGCCACAGGAACCCACTTTGCTTGGAACATGGTACGAATCAGTAACCCATATAAGCGACCAAACATAGCTGCCAGTAAAGAAAATGGTTCCCTAATCCAGGAAATTGGGTAGGCATTATTTGGTGTAGAGACGAACAATTTTGTGTTATCCATCCAATATTTGACCACTTCTTCGTAATTGTAGTGGGAAATAGATTCATAGACAAATTTCGATGTCAAAAGCTGTCTGGGAGGTCCAAGTGCATAAGCCCTAACAAATAAATCAGAATGGAACAATGCAACATGGCTATTACATTGTTGTTAAAAGAACGTTCCTTAGGGCTCGCGTGGTCTATTGCCCACTTGACGAGATCTGTATAGGGCATGAAAGGGGGTCTCGCAGCGATGCAGTGGAGCTGAGAACTCCAAATTCTTTGATAAGTAGGCAAGTCATGGGTGACAGAGGAAAAGTCATCATTGTAAAAAATGGAGTAGATTTTGGACCAGTCCAGATATACAGTATCAGACACACACCCACTAGTATCAATAAACACACCGATGTTGGGGTCTTTGTTCTTTTGCTCCTGAAGAGCTGTTTTCGACCTGGTGTTCCTGGAGGTGGTGAACATCGTCTTTGATTGGATTTTGGAAACCATGTTTAAAGCAGTGACACGAGTAGAAATTAACAGAATAAACAATTGAGTGGAAATTACTTACTGGGTAAAAGACTCAAAAACCGTAGATCCATGAGCTGCAGAAAGGAGAAAATTCCACAGTAAAAACTTCTAGTGCAGCAAGAAATCACAATCAAAATGGTAAAAAAGGATCGTAACTTTGAACATAGTTAAAACCCAAAATAAAACGACCAAAATGATCTAGATCGTAGATCTAGGATACATGGACGACAGAGACCAAGGCGAAAACAATAAAACGAGTAAGTGATAAAATACAAAAAATTGTAGTTTTCGATTTCCGTGTTTTGAACTTCGGAAGTCGGAAATTGGGAAGTAAAGATTCAATGCACAAACATGTGACTATTCTGGTTTTCAAACTCGGAACGAGAAAGGGCAGAAATCAGAAACAAACAAATCATAAGTGTAAAAAGTGATCTTGCCGACTTTCGTGATCCGAAAATCAGAAGTCAGAAATCAAGAATATCATAAAAACCTTTGGATACAAAGCCCGTGGATTTGTGTGAAGCGATCTAGGTAATTGTTAAAGGTATTTTATTATTATTTAAAAAAAAGAGAGAGTGAGGGAAAAAGAGAGAGAGAGAGAGAGAGAGAGAGAGAGAGAGCGAGGAAGCAGGGAGGAGAGAGGCAGGGGGGAGAGATACATTGATCCTCCATTGATGTATCTAGTCATGAATACATGGACGACGGAGACCAAGGTGACAGAAATAGAACGAGTAAGTGATAACATACAAAAAATAGTAGTTTCCGATTTCCGTGTTCCGAACTTCGGAAGTCAAAAATCGAGAATTAAAGATTCGTTGAACAAACATGTGACTGTTTCGATTTCTGAACTAGGAATGGGAAATGGCGGAAATTGGAAAACTGACAAATCATAAGTGTAAAAAGTGATCTTGCTGACTTCCACGATTCGAAAATTGGAAGTCAGAAATCACGAATATCATAAAAACCTTTGGATACAAAGCCCATGGATTTATGTGAAGCGATCTACCTAATTGTTACTATACTTCTAAGTTTTTTTATAGGTATTTTTATTATTATTTAAAAGAGAGAGAGAGTGACGGAAAAAGAGGGAGAGAGAAACGGGCAGGCAAGAGAGAGAGAGAGAGGGAGGAATATATGGAGCGAGGAAACAAGGAGGAGATATGCAGGGGGGAGAGATACATTGATCCTCCATTGATGTATTTAGTCATGAATACATGGACGACGGAGACCAAGGCAAAAGAAATAGAACGAGTAAGTGATAAAATACAAAAAATGTAGTTTCCGATTTCTGCGTTCTGAACTTCGAAAGTCGGAAATCGGGAAGTAAAGATTTAATGCACAAACATGTGATTGTTCCAGTTTCCAAACTTGGAACGGGAAAGGGCAGAAATCGGAAAACTAACAAATCATAAGTGTAAAAAGTGATCTTGCTAACTTCTGCGATCAGAAAATCGGGAATATCATAAAAACCTTTGGATACAAAACACATGGATTTGTGTGAAGCGATCTAGGTAATTGTTACTATAATTATAAGTGTTTTTAAATGTATTTTTATTATTATTTAAAAGAGAGAGAGAGTGAGGGAAAAAGAGGGAGAGAGAGGAGGGAGAGAGAAGGGGGGAGAGAGAAGGGGGGAGAGAGAAATGGGCATGGGAGAGAGAGAGAGAGAGAGAGATAGAGAGAGGGAGGGAGGAAGATATGGAGCGAGGAAGCAGGGAGGAGAGAGGCATGGGGGGAGAGATACGTTGATCCTCCGTTGAATGTCTTGAGGGAAAACCTCAATTATAAGTCGGGTCAGTAGTACCCACAAAAGTATTCTTAAAATGTAATTTTCAGTCTCCCAAGGTAAGTCAGAAAAGTTCAGTTACAAAAAAACTCAATATTTTTACCCTCTCGGCATTCCTTTGCACCTCTTAATACAAATGCTAGTTAATTAAAATATTTTTTATAATATTATGTTTGAATTTCAATCCAACGATTTTGTTGGCATGCTTCATATATATATATATATAGGAATATATAGGCTTATCGACCTGAGTTGTGATACCCATACTTACCTTCTGTTAAACTTGTAAATATTTTATGCTTCGTTTATATATGTACATGAGAGAGAATATATATAGGCTTGTCGAACTGAGTTAACCTGAGTTATGATACCCATACTTACCTTCAGTTAAACTTGTAAATATTTTATTTGAAGTCATTTTTATTTGTGTACACGTTTCAAATTTTATCCAACGATTTAGGTGGCATGGTTTTTACTTTCGTAAATATATATGGGCTTAACGGTATGGGTTATAATACCCTTATTTACCCATTGTGTAGTCATTTTTATCTCTATGCATATTTTGGGTTTTATCCAATCGTATGGGTGACTGAAATTTACTTTTATATAAAAATATACGGGCCTATGGCCAGGGTTATGATATTCTTATTGATCCTTTGTTAAGCTTTTGTAAACTTAATCTCATTAATGATATTATGTATCGACCTAGGTTTTATTTTTATACAAATGGATGGGTATCTGGCCTAGGTTATAATACCTTTGCTTATCCTTTGTTAAAATTGAATTTTAAATAAGATCTACGAGGTGGGAATGTCCCACAATGCTATTGCTAAAAAATTGTCATATTGCCATAGATTTGTCATTTGTCAGCAAAAGTTTGAACATGGGTAAAAAAATGTATTAACAAAAGAACATTGTTTCATTTTACATTTATTAGACTTGCGAGTTAAGAAAAGCTCATTCTTATTATTATCTTTCAACAAGTGGGAACACCATCGTAGGCACCAGCCCCAACCTTGTAAGTCTTTCCTTCCTAATTGATCTCCCAAAAAAGTATGAGATATGATGAGCTACAAGCCTTTATTTTTTTCCTCTTTCATTTATGAGGTGAGGTTATCCCCTTAGGTTTCCAGTTCCGACCTTTAGCTTGGTAGGGTTCTCATTAACTAGAAAACCAGAACATTAAGCTTACGAGCTAAATCCTGTTATTCTAGTACTTACTTAGAAATAATTACCATATCCTCTTTTAGTTTATGACTCACAAGAAAATAAATCTTTTAGTTTAAATGTAATGTTCTTCTAGAAAGGACCAAAGGATACACATGTTCTTCTACAAAAGGTTTAAGATTATCTTATCTTGTTTCAATATGGTGATTGTTCGTTCATATTCATTCTTGAGACAACTTTCCACTCATTGTCATTTGCACCGCAAATGAATGGTGATCTAAAGTTAATCCAAAAATTTAAGAGATTTGATGGGATTAGGTGACTCTATTCAATCTGCATCAACTTTTAGTGAAACAGTTCTCATACAACCAATCATCGAGTGATGGTTAAAGATATGTATGCATGATTTGTGTGGAAACCAAAGAATTCAATTCTAGAATATTATTAAGTATTATTTTCTTGTTCGTTTGACTGTAGTGAATTTCTACATACGAACAAAGCTTAATTTATTTTTCAACAATCAGGTTACCCATACCCTTGGTGAATTTCGTTTCCCATTCACTTTACTTTACTGATCCTCCATGATATGTTACATAGCAGCTCCACACCTTATATGCACTTTCAAATTATAATGATAAAAAATAAACATGTGTAAAAGATGAAAATATAAATACAATAAAAATCTTAATCTACCATTTGACAATTTAAAGCACATTTCAACAACGTTCTTTTCCTTTAGCGATTTTCGATGTTGATTCATATGAGGTCTTCAAGATTACATCTGACAAATCTGGTGAATGAAACAACGTCATGGCATTTTCTCTACGATTTAATCATGGTAAAACTGCTTCCATTAAGAGTTACCCATGCACATTTGTAGTCAAATTCGTTGGCAAGGCTGCTATTTTGAATCGAACTAACTATTGTATGTTGGGCATGATTTGCACACTCCTTGTGGTAAGTTAGAGTTTCTGTTGTGGAAATTCGAGATATTTATTGCAAAGTGACTTGGCTCACTCTCCTTTATCTTATGATGTAAAAAATGTGTTCAATGATCTCTTACTCCACAAGAAGACTTTTGATTTTTCTAATCATAATAATTGTTTGATATTCACTTGCAACGATTCTATTTCATAGTATCCTATGATCTTATTTTCTAACAAATAGAGTTGTTTCCAATGACATTGCCATCAAGAATGGCATGGAATTAACTTCTCCCACATGTGCTCTCACTGCTCTTATTTCATGATTTTAGGGATGGAGTGACAACAAACCCTAAATTTGTAAATCAATTTGTTGGCATTCAATTCTAAGATTGAACCCCATCATGGCTTAAGGTAGGATCCCTCAAAACAATTTGCAATGGTCTAATGGTATCGCAGGAGGCAAGTAATTTGGAAAATCTCAAGTTTGGAATTTCAGATCCCCTCTACCTGTCAAGTGAATATTTAATGACGTTTTTGTATTTTTCATGCCCTTCAATTCACATTTGATACAAATTTGTGAGTGTAAAGCTCTTTTTTTGTGTTTTTCATGCCCTTCAATTCACGTTTGATACAAATTTGTGAGTGTAAAGCTCTTTTTTGTGTTTTTCATGCCCTTCAATTCACGTTTGATACAAATTTGTGAGTGTCAAACTCTTTTGTAAACTGGTATATGTCAATTTTACGATTACAATTTTTTTTTGAATTTTAACCATACAATCTTTCACTGTAGAAAAATAACAAAAAATAATGCATCTAAAAAATATTCATAACTCTTAAAATAATTCATAAACATTCCCTTTCATAACTGTAATTTATAAATGGTCAAAATTTTACAGTAAAAATGAAATTTTAATTAATGTACGATGCTATTTAATTTTATCACTATGCAATGTCCCTGTGCAATTGTTAAAAAGTTAAAATAAGGTTTAATTTTTTATAAGAATAAAATTGATTTTTTTTTGTTAAAAATATTTAAAATTTGATAAATAGATATATTGATTTTAGCTTAAAAATATTTAAACTAATAAAAAATATATTGAGCAATTTATCTTTGGTTACATGACATCAAGAAAATTTAAATTCAAATACAAAGCCTCTCTTTGAAAATCTTTCATGGACATGCATGTCTTTATGCACCTTCTAATCCAAAATTTGACCACTTTGGCATTGGTCAAATAACTAAGATAACTTAAACTAGCACAACCACTTAACTTGTGTCGCCTTTTTCTAATTAAAAGAGTGTTTTGCCACGAATTGTCTGTTATCCATGCATTGATAAGAGTTATCTATACATCAACTACCATTTATCCATTCATCACTTATCATTTTATTTTATGTTTATTTTTTTTATTTCGAGCAACTACCATAAAATCAAGTCTCATCTTCTTGCAATCATGGAAAAACATAGGCCATAATCCACCTCAAATTCTAAAATAAAACCTATTTGTGTAACAATCAAATTTTGATTACATTGTCTCATTCATTCATTTTATCTAATATATGTTGATTATCAATTATATGTTTATTGAGTTGTCTAATTCATCTTATCAATCATAAGTTTTAGATTTAATAATTATAAGTTTTTTTAGATTTAATGATATTTATGTTTTCAAACTTTTCAGATAAAAAAAATATTATATACATTTAAATAACTTGTGCTTTATATTTTTTGTTGGGAATTAATCCTGTTCCACATTATCGTTCAATTTTTTTAGTTCATTAATATCAAAATCCTAAATAAATGCCTCATGTGAGAATTAAAACGCTAGTCAAATTGTTTGGGAGTGCCAATTTTGAAGTTCCGTAGGCTCCTTAATCCATCTTTAATTGATAGTTCTTGGTGCGACTCATGATGGGAGTAAATAGAGACCAAGCAGGGGCGACATGGAGGATTGACATTGTTTTAAAAATATTATTGACATATTTACTGCAACATTTGGCATGATTGTCAGTATTGATAAGTCATCTTTCCTGAAGTGTAACATTGTTGAAGAGCTGGCTGTTGACATACATATCTTGTTTCCATTCAAAATGGAGCCGATTGAGCAGGGTTTCAAGTATTTGGGCTTCTGGGTGAAGCCTCTCAATTACTTCACCAAGGAATGGAAGTGGTTGGTTAATAAATTTGAGACCCGGGTAGGAAACTGGACCTTTAGAGCTCTGTCTATTGGCGGCATGCTTGTCCTACTTAAGTCGGTTTTATGTGGTATACCAGTTTATTGGTTTTCACTCTACAAAGTTCCGTGTTCCATCATTAATGCCATCAACAAGATTATGTGTCGTTTTTATGGGGACGACAGGAAACTGGTCGTGCGACACATTTGGTAAAATGGGAGTCTATTACTCGACCATATGAATGTGGAGGTTGGAATGTTAAGCGGGTGGAGTCGTTCAACAAATCGCTCAGGTTCAAAAGTTTATGGATGGCATTGAAAGGTGGTGGTATTTGGAATGAGATCATCAAATCTAAGTATCCGCGCAAACGTTCTTTGGTAGAGTGGATTAGACTTGACAACCATTCGGTGGCTCGCAACTCAGTCATATGGAACGGGTTGACCAGACTTCTTGGCTGGGTACGTAAAGCACTTAGCTGGAAAGTAGGAAATGGTTCCTCTGTTCTTGTGGGTATTGACCCTTTAGTGGGATTGGAGAAGTCATTCATGCTTTCACATGACCTTTTGGATTACTTACATGACTATGGAATGTTTACTCTTGATCAGTTTAAAGCTGGGGAAGACGGTTATAATGATGGTTCCTACTGGTTATTTGTTGGTGAGCTTGAGCTCGCGGGGGACTAGGATGAGGAATGGGATAATTTTGTTTCTTGTCTAGTTGCGTCGGGTACCAGACTACATGACGAACTAGACTGTTTGGTGTGGTCCTATAACTGCAAAACTGGCATTATTACTGCGAACATGGCATATCAATTTATCGTAGACAAACACCTGCCCGTTGTTGATCACTGGTGGCATAATATTCTATGGTCGTGGAATTTTCCATTGAAACTCAAGCGTTTGAGTTGGATCAATATATATAATAAGATCAATACTTGGGATACTCTACTTGTGATGGGCTGGATCAGGCCAAACATTTTCCATCTTTGTGCGGCTGGTGCTAAGTCGGTACAACATTTGTTCATTGATTGTCCCTTTGGGAGAGCTGTATATAAAGTCGTGGCTTCACACTTCGATTTGCTTTACACTCGGGGAAACTGCACCTTTGTTGATTTTTTTGACTAAATGGGCCGTGGATGGGAGAAAACCCCTCTATCTGCCTTTTGTTTGTGTTTGGTTAATTTGGAAATGCGGTAATCTTCAGGGAGTCATGTGCACAGGTACAGGTGGTTGTCTTTGGTGTCCTTAAACTCATCTCTGATTTTCTTGAACCAATCGCTAAAGTGAAGAAGACCGGAACCATTGGCACTGCTACAATAGTGACTGCAACCATGGGATTTTTCAATGGTGCAACACAAAGGGGAATTGGGGGGCGTGTATGATATTATATATTTCTCGGACTCATTTTTTCCAAGTTGCCTTGGGATGTGGTAGTTGTTCTAATACGAAGGAAGAACTGCTTGCACTTTGGAGTCTTCTCCATGTCGCTTCAGCCATGGGCCTTCTTAGACTGACTGTTTTTGGTGACTCTAAAGTCATCATTGAGTGGGTGAATTCCACAACTAGACTTTAGGTGCTGGAGCTGGAACATTAGGGCGTACGTTTGTTGGCACTTAAAGAATCATTTCACCAATTTGAATGTCAACACATCTATAGGGAGCATAACATGTTGAGTGATGTTTTATCGAAAGCGGCTCTGGATTATGACACTGGGCAACTCACCATCACAGAATTTATGGAAGGGAAACTTATATACTCTGCCACCTCTTGGCCTTCTGAGTTTTAGAATGATTTTAAATTGCTAATTGAGATTTTTTGATAGCACTGGTTTACTAATGTTTCGCTGAGATATGATTTTGGTTACAACTTGTAACCAATTTTGGGTTTTTGACATAACTGATATTATTGTAAATTGTAGAGGTTGAATGTTAACCAATTGAAACAATAAGTATTTCGAGAAGATTATTTATGGATGCTCTGGTTAATTTGGGTGACCATGTTTATTTTGTTGTAAAAACTGTCTGATGTAACCTGTTTCTTTATTATTAAAAGAAATGACCTTTTTTTGAAAAAAAAAGTAAAGAGAAACCAAGTAATAAACCAGTTAGTGTACATTTTATGAATATTCATACCTGTCAATTTATATATATATATATTTTATAAACAATTTCCGAACCTGAACTTAGCCTTGTTATTTTTATGACAAAGCCTTGTCTTTTAAGACAAGATTATGTAGATAAACAATTGCAAAAACAAAACCCAGGGGCATAACAATAATATATGCTAACCTCAAATGCTCCACAAATCTTCCAAATATCTAAGCTTGAACCTTGGAAAATTATAAAATGGAGATTTCTCAAAAATCCTTGTGTTAAGGTGAATAAAACAATCATCTTAACTAAATGTTAGTCTTACTCAAAATTCTTATTATATTTCTATTTAATTTACAAATAATTCAATTGAGAGCCTTCGATTTAAAAGCTTGCAATGTAGATGAAAATGTCACTTAAAGATTTTGAAGTATTATTTGAACTTTATGCTTTTACCTTTGACAATGAATAGTGGTAGTTGCAAAAAAAAACTTTAAAGCTAGTACAAGGCCTTCATAAGTCTCATGAACAATGATCTACATATGATCTTTAGAAGCAATAAGTAGTGAAGGAAAAGTTCCATCACAAATATGAAATATTAACTTTAGATGCAATAAGCACTGAAGGATGTTTTGCATCACACATATGAATATATAAAATAATAGTAAAAGGATCTGATGTGTTTTAATGACAATTCAACCCCTTAAGAAAATGACAACATAAAATGCCCCTGGGACTGACTCGTAGTGAAATTAGGTTGCCTTATTTTACTTTGACTAAAAGCTTATGGTTTCGTTTACAAGTGAGGAAACAAAAACGTTTATGAAGAGAGGCAAAAGAAGAGTGGAGAGAAGAAGGCTACTCAACCAAACATCAATCACTAAACTCTGGAGTTGGCTAATCTCTAGACCATTTGCACCATTTCAAGCAAGTTTGGTCGAAATCTGGCCACACTATTTGTTGTTGAAAATGAGATTTCCACTATTAAAATTGCAATTTTTATTGCAGAAATTGATTCAACACTCTCGATTACCCTTGGGGCACCCATTTTATGCAATTCCAATCATTGAAAACTACCCTTTGAACAATTTCTGTCGGATTTTGGCCAGAAAACTCACTGGATTTTAGGTGCAAATGTTCTAGAGTTTAGCTTACTGCCTAAACTGTTCATAGTGTTGTTAAATTTTACCTAGGAAGTGTTCCCCTAAGTGACATTTGCCAAAGTCACTAGGAAAAGGGGAAAAGCCACTTGGAATTTATATTAATGACTTGAGATGAATATTAATTGCACTTTTGAGAAAAAGTGCACGTGAAATATTTAAAAAGTGAGTGAAATTAATTATTTTGTGGAGAAAAGTGATTTTAATCACAACCACTCATCTAGACTCATCTTAACCCTAGGACTAGATGGCATTTCATTCACCCTAATTTTTTCACCGAAAGGGAAAGTTTCCAAGTGAAGAGGCACTTTTGCATTTGAGAGAGAAAGAGATCCATTTTCTTAGAAAGAGGAGAAAATACCAGCAACAATAATTTTTTCTCTTGGCACGCATTTTGAGGAAAGGACAACAGGAAGAGAGGGCATGAAAGTCGAGGAAAGGATAACGACATTTATTGTTGGTCCGTACAATACGGTTTCAGTACATTAGGAACAATTTTCAAGGCAGATTTTTGGGCACGATTTTCGAGAATTTTTTTTCCTTGGCAACAGATTTCGAGGCCCGTACAGACAGTCTGTACAATGACATGAAAATTGAGGCAGGAAACAAAAATATTCTGAGTTTGCATTTTTTTGTTTAGAATGGAAAACGAGGCAGAAAATTTTCATCCGGTTGAGATAAGTTAGTCTGAAAATTTTATGAGTATTGCTGTAATTTATTTTCCTGAAAAATAAAAATTTCTCTCTCACATGTTTTCCCCAAAGGTTGGGGTTTTTCCTGGGTCATTGGACCAAAAATATCGTGTCTGAAATTTCATGGTTGAATGTGTTTATTTGTTGTTAGTGAAAATGTTGTAGAAGCTTTTCTTGTGCTTCCATCCTATGTTGTTTATGAGAAAAAAAATCTAATTTGCAGTAGTAAAACAAATTGGGTTGGGCATTAAACAATGTTTTAAAATGGAGTTGGAAACCGGGTTGGGAAGGTGCTGAAAAATCTACAAGTGTCATCTGAGGGTTCTCTCTAAACAATCATAGGAGGAATTTTAGCTAAGTATTTGTCTTTGTAGTCTACATTGATATTTAATGGGCTAATTAAATGACCAATAGTTCTATTTCCAGCTTTGAAAGTTGTTGATGAATATGTACATTTTCCTTTGCAAGCTACCTCTGCAAATTTAAGTGTATCTATTTAAAACCGTGCAAAAAAAGTGTAAATTCTTAGTCACCCACATAGAACATTGAACAACTACATAGCAGACTGAAACAACATCATGAAATATTCACGATAATACCCAGATCATAGATCCATCTAAACAAGCACTAACCATAAAAACCAAAGCCAATGACTAAGAACTTGAATCCAAACAGAAAAAATAAAAAATCACAAAAAACAAAGAACATGTTCTTTCTATTACCTTAATGGATCGCATCCTTCCCAAAGTAGGCATCGAAGTCGATGTTGACATGAGGATGAGAGCGAAAAAGTGGTTGCTGTGGCGAGATTGAAATTGGAGGCTCCTCCTCCCTATTGTAGATTGGTGATGAGCAACTTGATTTCCTTGTTCATCTACTACAACTTGTCTGCGTTGATAGGCATGATTCCCACCATGGTCTAGCCGATCGACCGACCATGGTGGAAGAAGAGTTTCATGTGGCCTCATCGACAAGGAACTCCAAGTCAATGCTTTGCTGCTTGGACTGCACCAACTATTGTGCCCTCAGCCCAATCACAAGCAACCTGGAACAGGTCCCAGTGTTGCTTCGAGTTTTCAAGCGCAGCATCTGTGGTGGGAATCTTGGCACCCCCTGAGGATTTGCAGGCTTGAAAAACATGCCATCGTTACTATAAAATCCTGATAGAGCGACTCCACTATGTTATCCATCATACCGTTATTCTGTGTACCTCACATTTTTTCTTTTAAATGCAATGCTGTAATGCCAAATTTTAGGAAACACAGTATATACATTAGGAAACATAAGCATTTTCTAGAGAGGCAACATAACAGTTTTTTGAGAAAGGAAAAAGAGATAAATGATACTTTGATACATCAGATGACTATGAAAATTTGAAATGGAAGTTCACTTGGAAAACTAGGTTACCATAAGATTCAAAATTTTATCACTAGCCATTTTTATCAATTTTAATAGAACAATGCCCAAGGTTTCCTTCAACATGCTTAAATAAAGAAAAATGTTACTTGCCAGTGGCCACCGCCCACAACTGTTTTATTACTACTTATAGCTAGAAGGAGGGAGGTACTAAAACTTATGATGGGTGAAAAAAGTAGTTGAAAGTCATATTGACAGGATACAAATTTGTAAACCGGTAGAAGGTGATGGTGACATTCTCAACTTGGATTTACATGTCAAATACGCTTAAAAAACCCAAAAACGTTCTAGAGGTCGTCATTTTTTGGGCCTGAGATTTTCTGTAATTGAGCTCAAGGGGCAAGTAAATGCAAATAGAGCATGATGTATGCTAGGAGGACTAGAAATGAGACATGTGGAAGTAGGGAATACCTAAAAACATTCATGCTACTTAATGCTACTGCAGAGGACTTCAATGTAGTGTGTACAAAGATGAACTCATTCGACCGCCACCTCCTGGGAAACAAACTTAGAGGAAGAAGTCATGACTGATATGCAAATCAAATGTTTAATAATAAAAATTTTAAAATTTTGATAATGAAATAATTTTTCATACTATGTAAAACATTAGAATTTGAAAATATTTAGTTAGCTTACCCTCGAGACTAATTGCTTAGATCAATCACTATATATCTTGATGTGCTCGACAAAATACTGTCGAGACTAATTCCTCATACTGATCACTATATATCTCGTTGGGCTCGACATAATAATTTGCTTTACAATATAAATCTAAAAGAAGTCCTCGTTATAATAACCAAGACTCACTAGTTTGTCGTACGAGCTTGATAAGAAATAAGAAGATATTTCAAAGGTTAGGGTTTTCAATATACATGAGTTGACAAATAGGTTGAACCCTAACGTTGACTATATTTATAACCTATTTTAAAATGTCTATTATGAACTTGAAAAGAGTAAGTTTCCTTTTGCTTTACTCACGACTTAAACCTGAATTTTACTTGATATGTAAAAATAAATTATTTGCTATGATAACATGCTATATGTCTAGGGTTTAATAAGTTTGTGTATCCAAGCTTGAATAACCTCTATATTTACTAATAAAAGATATTGAGTGACTTATATATGAGTATGCTTCTAAGAACTATTTCTAACCAGATTGAAGTAATAAGAAAAACATTTACTAACTAACATACAAGCACAAGATAATAACTAATCTCCTTATAAAAAAGAAACAATAATCTAAGAGCAATTTAAATTGAAACAATCTTGAGCATGAATCTAAACTATCTAATGTAATAGCACTAATTCTAGGAATACAGATTTACTCATTATAACGATCTAGGTCTAGCTAGCATGTAGAAGATATAAAAGAAACATATAAACATATCTGATATGCAACTATTGATTGAAAATGCAACTAGAATGACGGCCATGTTCCACCCAACCATAGAATTTTAAGAAACCAAACTTCTTTCTCAATAGTCACCCCCAATCCTGAACCATGACACCATGAGGGTTAACACTCTTCTCTCCACCCAGTTCAACAATATTTCTAGATAGTAAATAATATGACCTAAGGGGGTTCATATATGGGGTTAAATGTACATGATATGAACCGAATACATTCACCTAATCTTTTCACATGTTCTCAACAATGACTACATTACCTCTATATATACCTATTCACTCATTGCACATGTGGTCTCTTCATTAGGGTCGGCCACCATTACATATACATTTAGCCCCATATAGCCACATATATGCCCCCCTGGGGTCATATCATGTACATTTAACCCCATCTATGACCTCCCTTTTGTCATATCGGTAACTCTACACTCAACAATGTACAAATAGTTCACAACTTATCTCAAGCCAATAATTATGCCTCTTTCATATGTTTTCCTAACACTTTCACAATGCTCCCATAAAAAATCTCATATTTCTTACATACTAGATATCACCTTGTCTTCCCATGCATGATATATATACTTTGCCATTTGCTAGGTCTTAGAAAAGGCTTACTTCCCTCCTTGGGAATTGGTGGCCTTGGATCCTTCCTTAAATATTAGGGAGTTTCTTTAAGTGAACTTTCTCGTGCCACTTGTCTCATCCTCAACTTGAGAAACATAATTGTGTTCCCCACCCATGGGGTCATGGTCCATTGATGTTCAACATGGTCATTTTTGCTGCTCCAGTAATTAATTAATGTAAACAAATTGTCTTTACATATTTCCTATTACAAGGAAAAGTGGCAAGCTTTAATCTTGCACATTTACAAAATATAATATTTAAGTTTTTTCCCACTTAGCATAAATTCAAATTTCCAACATAATATAATATTTTCAACATAGAAGGGGTATTACATTCTCTCCTGCTGTCACATGCACCAATTTTGCAAAAACAATTTTATATTATTTGAGGACAATATGGTAATTTTATGCTAAGTTGTAATTGATGACTCAGCAGAGTCAAGGATATTTAATGTAATTCTGAATATTTTAATTCTAAATAAATAAAGGAGGAGACAACAGCTTAGGAGAGCTGTTAAAAGAGTGTTTACTGGTCAAATTGGTGGAGGAGACTGGGTGGAGAGCAAACTGACATGTGGCAGCATCCTCAAACCACTTCCAATTGTTGCAAGTGGCAACCTCCCTAGATTTGGGGTCATGATTCCCCAAGAAAGTGGAATCAGAGCAGGTGGCTCAATTAATGACAACTGACCCAAAAGACCTAGGCAATCTTTATAAAAATTCTCATTGAAGAGAGCTGAGGTTGCTCATTCTAGAGAAGTGATCATTCAGGTGAATGTACTTCATAGAAATTCAATGGAAGGGAACTGTGGAAAGAGTTTGAGGGGATAACTGCTGAGTGATCTAGTGTAGCTTTTAAGCTGAAATATCTTACTGCTGAGTGTAAGGTGTTTTATTGAGTTATTGGACTAGTCTACTGTTTGCATGCTCCACCATTTCTTAGCCAAGAAGACCAGGAACAGGCTCGGGGGTCTTGAGGAAGCGTTGTTTGAGCGCTCTCTACGAGATTGGTAGGGAGGAACAACCTCCTAACGCTATTGTCGTCTGTCCTAATCAGGTTCTACATTATTTTGTTTTACTGTGTTAGATAGATAAATCTGCGTCCGACTGTTATATGAATGTTAAATATTCAGTTTGTAAATGTTAAGATTTAGTAGTGTTTTTAGATTATCGAAGAAATGAATTAGAAAAGTGATATGTTAGAATAGAAATAATTCTTAGTCTGTGTTTTTCCACACCTGGAAATCCAGGTAGTACTCTAGCACAGGTTGAATGTTTAAGTAGATAAAAGAATGTGTTAGTAGATAAGATTGCGTATTTACAGACAGTAGAACAATTTTATTCATGTTAAATATCAGGGAGGTTAAAAAGTGTTATGATATGTTTATTTTTCTCTGTTTTCACATAGTAACTGAATGAAATGCAGTAGAAAAACCACTTTAGAGTGACAATGATTAGATACCATTAAGTAAATCAACGAGCTACTAATCACATAGTTTATTTTCTAATAATATCAACTAAATCTAAGACTGATACTTATTATAAACTAAATATGGTGATATTAAAAAGTATTTAATTTATAAAGAGTAAACTGAGATGTAGAATCTATGCTTTATCGTTTCAAGAACTATTCTACCTCACAGTTAGTAAATAGAAGCAATGCAAGTATAATTTGATAACTAGTATAAATTAAATATTTACTATGAATAAACTATCTTATAATTATCAGGCAGGCTTATACCTGTAAAGATAAAACTTCGGGGTTGAAACCCTAACTAATTTATTTAACTATATTAAATAAAGAGATAATCAAGGATTACATAGTTATTGTTTTAATTATTACATAACTCTGAATCCTTACTAATTAACATAGCAGTAAACAATTAAGAATTTAAAACTAAACAGTAAATAGAAATAAGCTAAAGTATTTGTATAACTCTTTAATTTTAAAGAAAAGAAAATACTTAAACATGATAAACAATATCAAAACTATTGTAACAACGTAAAATAGGTAAACAGAAACAAATACATATGATAAATTTTAAGAATATATTTATCTAAGGGTTCTTTTACAGTAACCCTAGGTTTTTATCCGAATTTAAAAGTATAAACATTTAAAATTCACCTTACGACTGAATTGATAGTCTGCACATTATATTTAATTATTTACAAGAAAATATTAAAACAAATAATTTCCATTATTACCAGTCGAGGAAGGGAAGACCCAAAATACACAGAGTCATAACTTACAGGTTATATAACTGATGTATAAACGAGACAGAGCTTTAAATTATTAAAAATCCTTTTAAAACCATTTCATAATCAAGATAGAGCTCGAAGCTAAAAAGAAACCATTTAAACCAAGTGTATTACTCTGTCAGGCCAAAAGGCTTACAAACATAACAAATTTACAACACCCAGCTCATGGCCAGTGTACCCAGCATCATGGCGTGAGTTTGGAAACAAAACTAACAGTCAAGCTATTAAAACCCTCTTTGTTATATATCTTTTATAAGATAAGAAAAAGGAGATACAAGTCACGACCTCATGGTCGGAGCCACCCTGCTATAGGAAAGGGTGTAATAAAGACAAAACTAAATCTAAAAACTGAAAACAAAACAGCCAAAGTCTGGAGGAACTGAGCTCATAATTTTCTTCCCAACTGAAAAACCTTTCCCCTAACCATTGCCAAGAAGGGAGTTGCCACTTTGTAACCGGGGCTTACCTGTAAGTCTGGTTTCCAATCCAAACTTGGAGAGGGTTCTTTCCAGCATAAGGGCGAGTTGTAACCTACAGGTGAATGAGAAAACCTAGATTAGAAACTGAGTTGTATAGTCGTAACTATAACTTAAACTTACAAATATTGTAAAACAATTTATTACCTGGAAGTGATGAAATCCGAAGCCATGAAGGAGACAAACCAGCACAACGAACAGTACAACCCTCGTGT
Organism: Pseudotsuga menziesii; assembly: GCA_001517045.1. Classification (NCBI taxonomy): domain Eukaryota; kingdom Viridiplantae; phylum Streptophyta; class Pinopsida; order Pinales; family Pinaceae; genus Pseudotsuga; species Pseudotsuga menziesii. The sequence goes on along the minus strand of LPNX010595249.1, from coordinate 9,058 downwards.
TCACATGAGAAAGAGGCAGCTGGGTTCAAAATACTAACTACACCGACAACTGGAGCAGGAGCAAGCGTTGGCAGTGGCCACACAACGATATTAACACTAAGAACTTTTGACTGTGTAACAATACCCTCACGCACAACGAAGTCTTGTACACAGGAATAAAATCAAATGGGAGCTATGAACTTCACAACCCTTACACTGGGTGACAACACTTCGGAATGCACAGACAATGGAGCTGAAGGCAAGCTCAAGTGAGCCCTCATGGCTGCAGGAAACCAGACCGAGCAAAGACCAAAACCCTCGACAAAGAATGGGGAGTTAGGGTGTTGGAGGCTTTTAAGTTATGCATTGCACGATGGAGAACAATCCACGTGCCCACCAAATTATTCCATCCACAATGGGTCGAATGATATAGTCTCCACTGCACTGTCGGGTTTCAAATTATTGTTAATAATTTTCACAATGATATTCTAATATACAAAGTCAATATTGTATTATTTCAATGATATACTATGAAGTCAAGCCATGTTAAAGAACGAGCTTTTTGTACTATCGATTAACCTTATATTATAAACCTTGAAATCTTCTTGGGTAAAGAACCAATACATATATTGCATCGATACCCATTGTTTCATAAAGATCTTATAATCCTTCTTAATAAAACTTGTTATAAAGAGATCAATAGTATAGTAAAAGTTGTTGAACATGAGTTGATGGTACTACTATTGATCATTTCTTTTATAACCATAAACGATGCATATCTATACCGATAGAACTAGTTTATGCAAACATTATTGGATAAGGAGCTGGTTAGAAATCATTACTTTGTAAATGAAAGTAAATAATAAATACACCCTAGCATAACTCTTACTATTGAATGTAGTCTATGATACTAAGAGTAAGATAAACTTCTAGGAAGTATATGATCATTGGGTTTTCATAAGATACCAAAGCTCTGAGATGTATCAAACCAAGATTTGATTAGACTTGGTAGTAAAGGATAGTAAAACTAATCAAGAATAAATCTAGTATCACTAATATGATAATGTAATTTCATCACATTACTTATGTCATAAGAATTTTGGGAGTTAGAAATCACAACTTGACGACATTTATGCAAATGATCATGTATAAATACAATGCAACAATAAGCTGATAAACTTCCTCTACTAAAGCTTAATAAAAGGTAAAGCTAAGAGTTCTGTATAAGCTTGATTCTGGAAAGGCCTTAGATCTGTTTCCATACTTATGAGTAGTGTTGTAAATTTATAAATAGCAACAGCAATAAACCCTTGTCTTAGTAAAAGTATTGATATACTAAATCTTGAGCTCTATTAAGAACTAGAAATAACTTAGCGTAAAGAGGAAAAGAAAATTTATCTAACGTAGCAGACGTTCTGATAATAGACAATCAATAGGGTAAATATACTGAGCATAACGACAAGAAGTTAAAATACTATTACTGTTGCAAAGCAAGTAAAAGAAACGTTACTTTACCTTGTAGTATTCTTGAATTCTATTAAGCAAACTTTTACTCTAGCAGTATATTATGCTAAAAGAAGTATATTTGGATTAATGCCTTAATAAACTCTTACTGGTTCAAAATTTACCTGTCAAGCTTGTAAGATCCAGAATCCAGATAAGTTAGCAATTGCTAAGTAAGCCCCAGTTAGGAAGTAACTTCTCACCTACTTGACAAAATCAAACCACCAGTACAGCTAGAAACAACTGAATGCAGATTATTTACATCACATATAGAAATTAAATTAGTATTAATTTATATGTGTTTAAGTTAATGGTTACTTTTGTTAATTGTTTCATTTTTCCGTCAGCCGCTAGCAGTTATCAAACTGCGACTATAGACAGTTTATGTTACATAATTTTTTTTAAAAATTTTGTGAAAATTTGGGGTTTTGACATGTGGTATCAGAGCAGATACTGAGCGTAACGACATGAAGTTAAAATACTATTACTGTTGCAAAGCAAGTAAAAGAAACGTTACTTTACCTTGTAGTATTCTTGAATTCTATTAAGCAAACTTTTACTCTAGCAGTATATTATGCTAAAAGAAGTATATCTAGATTAATGCCTTAATAAACTCTTACTGGTTCAAAATTTACCTGTCAAGCCTGTAAGATCCAGAATCCAGATAAGTTAGCAATCGCTAAGTAAGCCCCATTTAGGAAGTAACTTCTCACCTACTTGACAAAATCAAACCATCAGTACAACTAGAAACAACTGAATGCATATTATTTACATCACATATCGAAATTAAAATAGTATTAATTTATATGTGTTTAAGTTAATGGTTACTTTTGTTAACTGTTTTATTTTTCTGTTAGCCGCTAGGAGTTATCAAACTGCGACTATAGACAGTTTATGTTACATAATTTTTTTTTTAATTTTGTGAAAATTTGGGGTTTTGACATGTGGTATTAGAGCAGATACTAAGCATAATGACATAAAGTTAAAATACTATTACTGTTGCAAAGCAAGTAAAAAAAATGTTACTTTACCTTGTAGTATTCTTGAATTCTATTAAGCAAACTTTTACTCTAGCAATATATTATGCTAAAAGAAGTATATCTGGATTAACGCCTTAATAAACTCTTACTGGTTCAAAATTTACCTATCAAGCCTATAAGATCCAGAATCCAGATAAGTTAGCAACCACTAAGTAAGCCCTAGTTCGAAAGTAACTTCTCACCTACTTGACAAAATCTAACCATTAGTACAGCTAGAAACAACTGAATGCAGATTATTTACATCACATATTGAAATTAAAATAGTATTAATTTATATGTGTTTAAGTTAATGGTTACTTTTGTTAACTATTTCATTTTTCCGTTAGCCGCTAGCAGTTATCAAACTGCGACTATAGACAGTTTATGTTACATCAAAATTTTTTAAATTTTGTGAAAATTTAGGGTTTTGACATGTGGTATCAGAGCACAAGGTTCAAACACTAGGCCTTGATGAAGCCCAACTAGCTTTTATGAAACAATGAATTTAAATTATTTTGTTGATGTTATTTTCTTTTAAATGTTACTCAACAGAGAAATTGTTTTTGAAGTTTAACAACAAGTATGGAAAGGCTGGAGGAATATGCGGAAGATGAATCTCCATTTACTGAACCGAAAAAATTACAGAGAGACCCTATATAAGAAGACCCAACCACTAATTCCTTAGAACTGTTACAAATAGTAAAAGACTTAAAATCTGAAATGGAATCTGTCAAACAAGAGAATGAAAAGATTCTGAGGGCCCAGGAGGAGCTAAATCAGATCCTAATAGAAATATTTCAAACTGAGGGTAGGGGTAAAAGAGTTGATTCAGAAGATACAAGTTATCAACATAAATATAAAAAGATTAAACAGGCTAAAAATGAAAACAACTCATCTTCAGAGGTGTTTGGTGATCAACGTAATTTTCATTCCACTAGTGACAGTAGTGATGACAATCATTATACTAAAAAGAGAAAATATAAACCCTATGAGGAAATTTCTAGGGAGTTTAAAAATATGAAACCACCAACATTCAATGGAGAGACTGAGAAGGGGGAGGAAGCAGAATCCTGGTTGTCTGGGATGAAGAAGTACTTCCAGATTTATAATTATTCTAACCAATTAAAGGCTAGAATGGCTATCTACAATCTCTCAGGAAAGGCTGATATTTGGTGGCAGGACTTGAAGAGAGCGAAGGGAATAAAAGAGAAGAACGTAAATTGGAGTACCTTCAAGAGGTAATTTAAAAAGAAATTTATGTCTAAGCAGTACTATGAAGAGAGAACAAAATAATTCTATGAGCTTAAATTAGGATCAATGGCTATGAAAGATCTGAACAACAAGTTTTTAAGTCTGCTTAGGTATGTACCATACCTTGTAGATGAAAAACCAAAGGTACAACAATTCCTCAGCTGTCTACCTTATCATATTAAGGACAAGATTGAGTATGACAATCCAAAAACTCTAGAAGAAGCTATGAGGAAATCCAACTTTTGTTTTGAACAGAATCAGAAGAAAGAGAGCATGGCCAATGGGAAGGCCAAGAAGAATAATAACCATTATGATCAAAAGAAGAAAGAATTTGTGCCCAACAGAAATTCTAAAAACAATAAGGCCAGAGATTTTGCTAAGAAGAATTTCCAAGGGAATAAGAATAATTCACCAAGCAATCAGAACAATTCAAAGGGTAAAGAATCTGCTAATAACCATGGTAATTACACCAAGAACTTTGAACACAGAGAACCTATAAAGTGCTGGGAGTGTAATGGCCCACACTATGCCTTAGTCTATCCTAATCGAAAAAAGACTGTTAGTAATATCCATACTTTACATGAGGAAATGACTGTCAGAGATTTAGCAAGGACTATGCCCAGAATCAATGCAGCCTTGGAGAATCGATAAGCAGAATATCAAACTTCCATGGTGGAAGTAGAAGGTATGATAAACCAAACCCCTATAGCTATTTTAATTGATCCAGGAGCTATTCTTAGTTATATTTCACCTAAAATGGTAGAAAAATGTAAGTTTCCTGTTGAAAAATTTGAAAATTATTGGTTGGTTCAGTTAGCCACTAGTGCAAAAAAGAAGGTAACTTGTTTTGTAAAAGAATGTGCAGTAGTCATGGATCAATTTGAAACTGTTGTAAAGCTTACTGTATTAACTCTTGGTTCTTATGATATACTAATCGGTATGGATTGGTTAGAACAACATAGAGTGATTTTAAATTGTTATGATAAAACCTTTACGTGTATAAATAATGATGGAAAACCAATAAGTGTAAAGGGGATCCCTAGAAAAACAACCATAAGGCAGATTTTTGCTCTGCAACTTAAGAGAGCTATTAGAAAGGGTTGTAAACCTTATGTAGTAATAATAACTAATGAGGAAAATCTAAATAAGACAGATAAATTAAAATTGGAAGACATACCGGTTTTAAGAGAATATGTTGATGTATTTCTGGAAGAAATTCCAGGACTACCTCCAAAAAGGGAACTAGATTTTACCATTGAGCTGGTACCTGGTGCAGTACTCAGCTCAAAGGCCCCTTATCGAATGAACATACTGGAACTGAATGAACTAAAGCCACAATTAAAAGAACTTATTGACAAAAAGTATATTCGACCTAGTGTGTCTCCCTGGGGGGCACGTGTCATCTTCGTTAAGAAAAAGGACGGAACCATGCGACTTTGCATAGATTATCGTCAGTTGAATAAGATGACTATCAAAAATAGGTACCCGTTGCCTCGCATAGATGATCTGTTTGATCAACTACGTGGAGCCACGGTGTTTTCGAAAATTGATTTAAGGTCTAGATATCATCAAGTTAGGATTAAAGATGAAGATATATTTAAAACAACTTTTAGAACTCGATATGGCCATTACGAGTTTGTCATCATGCCATTCGGGCTTACTAATGCCCCTATTATTTTTATGTGTTTAATGAACAATGTTATGCATAAGTATCTAGATAAGTTTGTGGTTGTGTTTATCGACGACATATTAATCTATTCAAAAACTGAAGAAGAACATAAAGAACATTTAAAAATAGTTTTTCAAGAGCTACGAGATCATCAACTCTTTGCAAAGTTTAGTAAATGCGATTTCTTCAAAGATAAGATTCAGTACTTAGCTCATGTGGTGACTAAGGAAGGGATTTCGATAGATCTCGAAAAGATAAAGGTGATCGAAGATTGGCCGGTTCCTAAGGATGTAACTGATGTTCGATCCTTCATGGGAATTACCGGTTATTACTGGAGGTTCATTGAAGGTTTTTCGAGAATCGCGAATCCGATAACTTCTTTGCAGAAGAAAGGAAAGAAAATTGATTAGAACCAGAAATGTGAGGAAAGCTTTAAAAAGTTAAAAACTTTATTAACCAGTGCACATATTTTAAGAATAGCTGATCCAAATAAAGAATTTGTAGTGTGCACTGACGCCTGCAATGATGGTTTAGGCGGTGTTCTGACTCAAGAAGGGCATGTTATTGCCTATGAGTCTAGGAAATTGAAAATTCACGAAAAGAATTATGCAACTTATGCTCTGGAATTAGCTGTTGTTATACATGCTCTAAAGATGTGGCGTCATCACCTAATTGGAAAAAAAATTATTTTAATGACTGATAATAAAGGATTAAAATATCTGTTAGATCAGCCTAATCTAAATGCCAGACAAGCTAGGTGGCTAGCTTTTCTAACTGAGTATGATTTCGAAATTCAACACATTAAATTTAAAGAAAATAAAGTTGCTGATGCATTAATTAGGAATGCAAGGTTGAATTTCACAGCAGTTATCAGCACTTATACAACAGATCTGGATGAACAGCTTAAAGAGGGGATAGAACAAGATGAATTTTACCAAAACTTACAAGCTAAAACAAAAGAAAATCCAATAGAAAGTTTAAGTAAAGGGTACATTTTGAATGCAAATTTTTTTTACTGTATAAATACAGAATGTATGTACCTAATGTACCTAAAGTACCTAAAGTTAAGTTATTAATTTTGGATGAAATCCATAAAACTCCATACTCAGGTCATCCAGGCTATCAAAAGACTATAACTATGTTAAGAAAAGAATATTTTTGGCCAAATATGAAGACTGAACTAGCAGAGTATATTGCTAGGTGTTTTGAATGTCAGTAGGTGAAAATTGAACATCAACACCCAACTGGATTACTTTAGCCATTGCCCATTACCAACTGGAAATGGGAGATAATTAGTCTCGATTTTATTATTGGACTGCCTAAAAATCAGAATTTAAATGATTCTATCATGGTAGTGGTTGATAAGTTAAGTAAAGCAGCTCACTTTATATCTGTTAAAACTACGTATAAAGCTGCAAACATAGCTGATATCTTTCTAAAACAAAATTTTCGACTGCATGGAATACTGAAAGTTATAATCTCAGATAGAGATCCTAAATTTATAGGTAACTTTTGGAAATCTCTGTTTAAAGGATTAAACACTACATTAAATTTTAACACTTCGTTCAACCCTCAAACAGGTGGACAAACTGAAAGAGTAAACCAAGTACTGGAAGATTTACTAAGAATGTATGTGAAAGACCAGCCAGGTAAATGTGAGGATTATTTGCATCTAGTAGAATTTGCTTATAATAATAATTATCAAGCATCAGCCAGATTTAGTCATTTCGAAATCTTTTATGGAAGGAATCGTAATACTCCTATCTCTTGGAGTAATCCGATAGATATATTAGTATTAGGACCTGAACTATTAAAGGAAATGGAAGAAATTGTTAAGCATGTACAAGGTAATTTGAAAATTGCGCAGGATCGACATAAAAGTTAAAAATACCTTAAAAGAACTCCAAAAGAGTTTCAGGTAGGTGAACATGTGTTCATCAAAGTGAGGCCCAAAAAGAGCTCTCTGAGATTGGGAAGTTGTGCAAAACTAGCACCTCGTTACTATGGTCCATTTCAAATACTGTCCAAGATTGGACAAGTAGCTTATCAATTAGCATTACCACCAAATTTAAGAGTACATAATGTTTTTCACATTTCTGTATTAAAGAAATATGTTCATGATGCTACTCATGTTGTTAACTAGAATGATGTACAGTTGGAACCAAAAGGAGATTTTCTGGTGGAATCGGACTGTATCCTCGGGCGGAGGGATATCACACTTCGGAACTGCACCATTGGTCAGGTGAAGGTGCAATGGAAGCACCTTAGTCCAGAGGAAGCCACCTGAAAATTGGAAAGTAATATGCGAGATGCATATCCAATTCTGTTTCAGGGGAATTCTGAGGACGAAGAATAAATAACATCGAGGACGATGTTATGCTCTAAGGGGGTGTGTATGTCACATGCCCCAATTTTGCAAAAACAATTTTATATTATTTGATACTATTTGATATTATTTGAGGACAATATGTTAAATTTTATGCTAAGTTGTAATTGATGACTCAGCATAGTCAAGGATATTTAATGTAATTCTGAATATTTTAATTATAAATAAATAAAGGAGGAGACAACAGCTTAGGAGAGCTGTTAAAAGAGTGTTTACTGGTCAAATTAGTGGAGGAGACTGGGTGGAGAGAAAACTGACATGTGTCAGCATCCTCAAACCACTTCCAACTGTTGCAGGTGGCAACCTCCCTACATTTGGGGTCATGATTCCTCAAGAAAGTGGAATCAAAGCAGGTGGCTCAATTAAAGACAACTGACCCAAAAGACCTAGGAAATCTTTATAAAAATTCCCATTGAAGAGAGCTGAGGCTGCTCATTCTAGAGAAGTGATCATTCAGGTGAATGTACTTCAAAGAAATTCAATGGAAGGGAATTGTGGAAAGAGTTTGAGGGGATAACTGCTGAGTGATCTAGTGCAGCTTTTAAGCTGAAATATCTTACTGCTGAGTGAAAGGTGTTTTACTGATTTAATGGACTAGTCTACTATTTTCATGCTCCACCAGTTCTCAGCCAAGAAGACTAGGAATAGGCTCAGGGGTCCCGAGAAAGCGTTGTTTAAGCGCTCTCTAGGAGATTGGTAGGGAGGAACAACCTCCTAATACTGTTGTCGTCTATCCGAATCAGGTTCTACATTATTTTGTTTTACTGTGTTAGATAGATAAATATGAGCCTGACTGTTATATGAATGTTAAATATTCAGTTTGTAAATGTTAAGATTTAGTAGTCTTTTTAGATTATCGAAGAAATGAATTAGAAAAGTGATATGTTAGAATAGAAATAATTCTTAGTCTGTGTTTTTCCACACCTGGAAATCCAGGTAGTACTCTAGCACATGTAGAATGTTTAAGTAGATAAAAGAATGTGTTAGTAGATAAGATTGTGTATTTATAAACAATAGAATAATTTTATTCATGTTAAATATCAGGGAGGTTAAACAGTGTTATGATATGTTTATTTTTCTCTGTTTTCACTTAGTAACTGAATGAAATGCAATAGAAAAACCACTTTAGAGTGACAATGATTAGATACCATTAAGTAAAGGGTGATTCCATGAAGATGGGTAACACTTTTTGGCCAAATTTGGCGATGAAAACCTGATTTTTTACTCATGTGCTAGATAGAAGCCCTCAAA
>LPNX010595247.1:113937-187313 GCA_001517045.1 Pseudotsuga menziesii | reverse complement strand
ACACACACACACACACACACACACACACACACACACACACACACACACACATATATATATATATGTATGTATGTATGTATGTATATACATGTATATATATGATCTACACAAAATGCACTGTGGTCTGCATATTTTTGCGTTAATTTATTTCGCAATATACAATTATTCTGATTTCATCATCATTTTATATACATGTGTGTCCATCCCAATTTTTTTTTCACTGATTTCAAAAATTGAAAAACCAAAGATACTCTTTTGAAGAGGACGCGTTGATGTGTGGGCTGTGCATTTTTAAGAAATTTTTGTATGTGTATCTTTTACCCTACGGATTTTTCTTTGAGCTGCTTTGAAGTTGTTGTCGGGTTTTCTAAGTGTAAGTTTTAGAACAACTTAAAAAAAAACCCATATGAATGCCAAAATGCATGCATGATACCTCAATGGATAGAGGATTCGGTGATGAATATATCGGTATAAACTCCGCTTAGCTATGTGCCATGAATGGCAGGGTTTACACCCCTGAAAGACACAGAGAAATATTGATTTTTCCTGTAAGAGGGTTAATTCTTTGTTTTTCAGGCCCTCGATCGAGGTATGTAGCTCGATCAAGGTATTCAAATCCCTCGACCAAGGTTTTAACATTAGTTCGATCGAGGGTTTATTAGACCCTCGATCGAGGGTCTAATAAACCCTCGATCGAGCTACTGTTAAAACCTCAGTACATATTAGTATATCCAAAGCTCGATCGATCTACTGTTAACATCTCGATCGAGGGTTTAGCAGAAGCTCGATCGAGGGTTTAAGAAAAGCTTGATTGAGCGTTTGTTAAACCATCGATCAAGGTGTTAAGACATCGATCGAGGGTTTAAAAATTGCCCAATTGAGGTTTTTTGTGTTTTGGCTGAAAGCGCCTTGCCAAAAAGTGTAACCCAGCTACATGGATGCACCCTCATATGTGATGCATATTAAAAAAATTGTTTTAAACTAGTATTTCAAACCTCCACCTTGTAGTAGTTTGATCTCATAGATACTTAAGGAGGTGTTACAAGGTACACCATCTGTGTTCAGGATTGGATTTTTCATTATCCTCTTTGGAAAGGAAATGGATCATGAATGCATGAAATGAACACTTAAATTTTGAAATGGATCTTAAAATTTCTAGTGCTTTTTTCATCTATGGATTTCTCAAAAAGTCAATGTTTTATGGGAAAATTTCCAAAACCCCTAAACATAATTTCTTATGAAAGTTTAATCTATCTTTATGGCAAGATTTTCTCTTGAGGAATGATTTATCAAGGTATGCTCTCAAGATTTCTATATGCTCTATCAAGCTCACTCACCCACATTGTTATTTATTCTTCACCTCACCTTCAAGAAAAATTTCTTTATTCTATTGATATGGAGACATGGATGTGGATCACCCAATTTTTTTTTGTTAAAACTTGTTCTATGTTTACATTGAAGTGGAATTCGAAATTATCAATGATCAATGATGGCTATAAATGATCAAATTGTGAGTTATTATAGATGACAAATATATAAGGAAACCCATATATTTTGTCTAAAAGTTTATAATAATTATTGTTGATTGATAAAACTAAGAAATTAGTGATTCAAATATTTTTTTAAAAGAAAATTATAATACTATAGTAAGAATAGTAAATTATAATAAGAATAGTTGAAAATTTTTAATATCATAATATGATATCGTCAAAGTAAAATTTATGGGCAGTCCACTCCTTTGGCTAGGGAATATAGAGCATATTTATTATGTAATTAGATATTGATCTCTGCGGTGAAAACCTTCGATAAAAATCCTTGATAAAGCTTTGTAGTGAAAACCCTCGGTGAAGCTCTGCAGCGAAAACCTTCCGTAAAATTTCTGGGCACTCCACTCCTGCGATTAGGGCATCTTCATTATGTGCATACTTTCATTCCCTCTCTATTTTATTTTTCTATTTTTAGTTTTAGTTCTTGTCTATATACAATTTTACATCTTTACATAAATATGAGTAATTCACCGCATTTTCCAAAAACTGTTAAAGGAAGACCTAACATAGCTACCCTACATAACATTTATGAAATTATGGAGTCACTAGAGAAACGTAGGGAAGCAAGAGAGACTAAACTTTATGAATATATAGAATCCTTAGAAAAACGTAGGGAAGAAAGAGAAGCTAAACTCTAGATAGAGTTAAAATCCATGCTCCATAATAAATTTACATCTTTTCAAGAAGAGATCTAAAAACAATTAGACGATAAGATAAAGAAATTGGAGAACACAGTAAAGATAATGGAGACTAGACTGCATGCAATGGAAATTCAAAAAAAACCCGAGCAAGGAGAGGCAGATACAGTAGAAAATATTAAGTCAAAGGATAGGATTAAAGAGTTAGAGGAAAAATTTAACCATAATCTAACCCTAAATAATATAAAAGGTAAAATAGATATCAAACACATTAAAGAGGAAATGAATAAGCTCGTAGCCTTAGACCATGAGCATAACAAAAGAAATTTAAACTTCATAATTTTTGGTTTAAAAGAGGAGGAAGAAGAGGATACATTAGCCATTGTCAAGACAGAACTTCAAAATAGGTTACAAATTGAAACTATCGGTCTCACAGAAGCAAACAAATTGGGGAAATTAATTGCGAATAAAGAAATGATAATACAGGTTAAGGTTACTTCTACCGAAAAAAAATACAACATACTCAGTAAGAAATCAAGTTTAAAAGGCTCGGGTATATTTATAAATGAAGACCTCATTCTAGAGGATCAGGCCGAATTAAGAAAGGAGGTCCAAAAGGTAAAACAAGCTAGGAAGGAGGGAAAATGTGCATTAATCAGAAATAGGAAAGCTATTATTAGAGATAGAAACCAAAATGATAGTAACAAATAACAATTTGAAACACTCTTGATATTCTCTTGGAATTGTCGAGGATTTCCATGGAGCAAATACCCTAATTTAAGTTGGATCCCGAGCGAAATTGATATTATTTTATTGGTTGAAACTTGGGAACATGAGGATTCCAAGGTACCTGATATAGACGGTTATGTCCTATGGTCAATATGGAATAAACGTTCATGTCATAGAGGCATTGGGGGCATAGCCTACTACATTAGGAATAATATATCCCCACATGTTAGGATTTATAAGAAAGACCCTTACAACCAATTTAATTGAATAGAGATCACATACACTAATGATGAAAAAACATACATAGCCATTTGTTATTTTACCCCTATTAATTCCAACTTCTATAAAAAAACCAATTTAGATCAAAATTGTCCTTATAATAGTTTAGATCATGATATTTCTAGTTTAAGGAATGAAAGAAATATCCTTTTGATGGGTGACTTCAATGGTCAAAATTCCAATAACCAAGGTATTCTTTTAAGAAACTATTCCAACCCTAATCCTCGTTGGCTAGACGAAGACCTTGATCTAGCTAACATGTACAAAAGAAGTTCTGAAGATATAGGTGAAAATTTATTCGGGTCTGAACTGGTCAAATTTTGTAGTGTTCAATATCTTATCATTTGCAATGGTCTCACAAAATGGCCAAACTCTAGCCAGATGACTTTTATCCATGGGCTTCGAAGTAGTGTCGTAAATTATGTTGTATCTGATATCCCTATATACAACAAATTAATAGATTTCAACATCTTCAACGACCATGAAATTGACTCTGATCATAAACCTTTATTTATAACTCTCAATATTTCCATGCATAGTGATCCCAAGGAATAAAACTATCATTGCCAAAAGCACTTGATCTTCGATAAAAATAAAGGTGACATTTTTCTCCATGATCTAAAAAATGAACTGTTTCCTTTATCTAATATGGAGAATATAGAAAATATCTACCATAATTTTGCTACAACCCTCTCGTCGTCCATTAACAAGTTCTCTATTGAAGTCTCGACTAAAATGAGCAATAGTGGAACCAACTCTTGGTATGATCAAGAGTGTAAAGATGCGAGAAAATAAATTAAGTAAGCTACTATAGATTTGATAAAAATGGACAAGATAAATCACTACAAAGCCATAATTAAAAGAAAAAAAGCCATTATCTAAGTAAAAGGGAAGAGAATCTTCTACACCTCTCCAAGGTGGCTCCTAAGAAATTCTAGAGGCAAATTCTAACTCGCAAAACAAAAGAAGACAATAAAATTGCTTTAAAAGATTGAAATTCCTATCTTCAAAAGATTTACGAATCCTCAGATATCAGAGATAACATTCAAACCCTTCTTACAACGAAAGAAGTTTTCTTGTTAGAAGACATGTATTTTGGAGTTAGGTGCTTAGCAAATGGAAAAGACAAAGACATTGAAGGCTACAAAGTGAAAATCTTAAAACTAGAGAACGTGTCCTCATCCCACACATCCACAAACCTTTAATCTAGTGTTCAAGCAAGGGTTTCCTACACCTTGGACTCAAAGTCTCATTATTCCTATTTTCAAAAGTGGTGATAAAAATGATCCCTCTAATTATCGGACTATTATGATTAGCCCTCTCTTAGCTAAGTTATATGGTATTATATTAGAAAAAAAGATCAATGAATGGTTAGAAATGGAAGGTAAGCGGGCTAAAGGCCAAGCATGTTTTAGAATGAATCATTCAACTACAGACCACCTCGTTACACTTAATTATGATCATTGTAGAGGAATTTTGTAATAACAAGTCTGAACTATTTTGTTGCTTTGTGGATTTTAGAAAAGCTTTTGATACAATGCCTAGAAATAACTTGTGGAATAGGCTAGAGGAGCTTCAGGTTCCTTTTGAGTTGAGAGATGTCGCGATAAGGTTATATGGAAAGTTCATTACCAAGTTTAAAAATAATGAGGGGTGGAAAACATATATAAATTGTAATATTGGAGTTAAACAAGGTTTCCCCCTCCTCCCTACCGTTTTTGGCATTGACATTGATAAGCTAAAAAAGTGTTTAGAAGAAGCAGGTTGCGTCGGTACAATCTTAGCTGGGATCCTCTTACTTTATGGTGATGATATTGTTCTTGTGGAAAGGTGTCCTTGTGATCTCAATAAGAAATTAATAATTCTTAAATATTTTTTCTCTAACATGGGTATGACTGTTAACATTAACAAGACAAAAATCATGATTATAAAATCTAAGAAAGATACCTATGCAAATTTTATTTATGATAATAGAAATCTAGAGGAAGTGACTTCTTAAAGTATCTCGAAATTGATATTCATCACAAGCTCAATTGGAACTATAACATTGAGAAAATGATTAATGGAGGGTGGAAAGCTTATTTTGGTCTTGAAAATAACTGTAAATCATCCACTCTGGTCATGTGGGATACAAAGAAGTCCCTCTTTGAAACTCTCCTCATCCTTGTTATCTTGTATGGTTGTGAAGTATGGGGGTTCAACATTTCTATAAAATCTTGGAGGAAGATTGAGCAAATCCTTATAACTTATAACCTCAAAATTAAAAGTGACACGCCTTATCCTATTCTCCTCATAGAAGTGGGCATTCCCCCTACTGAGACCATGGCTATGACTAGGTAAGTAATGTACAAGGATAAGATAAATAACATGGGAAAGGAGAGACTCCCTAAAATTGCTTTAAACTCAAGTCAAAACTAACTACGCCTCAAGCGATGTTGGTGTAAAGATACCATGGCTTGGTTAAACCATTGGGGCATTGATGAAAATGACATTTTTCAAAACTTTGATAATATAAAAAATATTATAACTTCTAAGTTTAAAGAGAAATTTTGGTGGAAGAAAAATTGAGCGAATAAGAAAACTTTAAGATATTCTAAAGAGGTCATTAATCTTAATATGATAACTTTTACCTATACCAAATTGTAGATCATCTAACTCTTCTAAATACAAAAATAAAGCAAATATAGCATCGGTCTCCCATCACTATTAAGTATAATTTTTCTTTTAGCAAATCCAGATACGAATTCATAATATGACGATGTTTTAATTTTATTACGCCGTAAGCATTTTTCTCTCAGAAGTTTTGTTTTGAAGCATTGTAGCATCATCGTCCCTCCAATGAATGAAAAAATGCCACCTGTAAAAAATCCTGATTCCAGAAAATTATGTCGTACAGCCAGTTTCCGGTTTTCATCTTTAGTAGTGATCGCGGTAATCGATGGTTTCATATCCAATAGTTTCTTCAGAAGGTCGTGGTTCTAGTCCTACAGAGGTAGAAGCACTGGTTCGAAATAAAAACATGTATGGAGGTTCCATAATCTAGAATTTTATTCCCTCTAACCGATCTCAGCATGCAAATGCAAAGGGGTTTAAGGCCGGATTTTGACACGTTCCCTAAGTTCATCAATGGCGAAGCTGTGTCAGAATCCTTAAATAAATATGGTAGTGTCGATGACGGATACAAGCAGAAGAATATGCCCATAAATAATTTGGTCGAATCGAAAGAGGAATTTTCTTCAGGTGAGCTCTATCTCTCATGATTTAAAAAGTTGTTGTTGCTTCCTAGGGTTGATTTTTTGTTATTTTGATTTTGGTTGGGGTTTGACAAAAAATCCTTTCATGTGACTGTTTGGGTTTTCCCCAATTACTGGAAACAATTTTCTTTCCACAAGCTTTTCGCCTTTCTAATGGTGTGGGATTTCTACAGGTTTTCATTTTTGTGGAATATTATGAGACACTAAGTTTATTTCCCAGAGACTCTACTCTCCCTCCTTCCTTTCTTTCTACAGCAATAGTTTACATCTTCATCTTCCTCCTGTTGGGACCAAGTTTCCTATTTTTTTGTTTTTAAACTATTTGAAATATTGGCTTGAAGCTGTCGGACCATGTGATTCCTATTTTTAAATTTTGATTTTTCTTCGTGGGTCTGTCTTTGTGGGCATGCCTTTCTAATCGTCCCCTTCAGTTTTCATTTTATTGGTCATGTTCCACAACTATCGTTCATAATCGTTTTGGTATGCTATAGTATGTGGAGGAAGCAATGTATCCTTTTCCTGTTTTGACCTTCTTTGCAGATCTGGATTTGGATTTTCTATTACATAGTACTGGCAACTGAATCCATTGCTAGAAATTGTCTGTTGATGTGGTTTTGAAGCTGTAAAAAACCTGCAGGTCATTGAATAATACCATCAATTTAAAACAGTAGAAGTTTTACAAGGATGGAGGTCTGGGCAGTGAATTTTGATCAGTGAAGGTGCTTGGATTGACGCCGGAGGGCCGTTTTCAATGAAGAAAGGGAAATTGGATTCTAATGGAGGAGGGCGGTTGAAATTAAAACATATCATGTTGTTGTTTGCAGGTTTGTATTTACTATTTGTATCCTTCAAATTCTTCCATCTTTTTGGAGCTCGTCCAATCTTCAATGTAGATGAGAGGACAAAGAGTTTGGGAGAGGAGGAGGACCAAGAAAAGCCTTTATTTAGTTCATTATTTTACAAGGATACGAGTCCGAAAAGAGTAGATGAGAGTCATAGTAAGAATGCTCCACAGAGACTTGTTCACATAGAATCATTCAGATTATTGGCAGGAACCGTTTCGATCAATAAGAATGTCAAGGCCGAATATGGGTGGGTATATGCATCCATTCTAGAGAAAATGAATGAAACAAAAGAGTTGTCTAAGTTGTAGAGGATGGCGAAGGATGCTTGGGTCATTGGAATGAAACCATGGAAAGAAGAAGAAGAAGTTACTGTTTTGCAAGGAAACCAAAGCATTGGGGGCAGCTGGGAGAAGGAGCAGTGGAGCCTTGCCCTCAACCAATATCCTTAACTGGCTAGGAAATGGAGAATTATGGGCACACCATGCTTCTTCCTTGTGGGTTGACATTGGGTTCTTCCATAACATTGATAGGGAATCCTCGAAAGGCTCACATTGTTTACTCGTCTAAAATATCTAGACTCAAAGATGGCGAGCCTTCTACATTTGTATCTCAGTTCATGCTTGAGCTGCAAGGTCTCAAGGAAGTTGATGGCGAGGAACCGCCCAGAGCCCTTCACGTCAATTAAAGGCTGAAAGGTGACTGGAGTGGTAGGCCTGTGATAGAGCCGAATACATGCTACAGGATGCAATGGAGCACAACTCAAAGGTGTGAAGGGTGGTGATCAAAGGATGCCGATGATACGGGTAAGCATTTTTCACCTTAAGTAATAGGTTCTCTGAGATGCTAGGAAATATATTTACAGTTAAATTTGTGGCATGGTTGACATGGAATAAAATATACTATATGAGATGATTGGGTATAAACCATGTTCTTGGATCTGTCAAATTTTCAATTACATCTCTATATTAGAATATAGTGCATGTCCTCTCTGATGCCTATTACACTATCTTTCTTGCAAAGCTTTCATCTAAGTTGTAATAATTGTGCACCTTTATTTTGCTTGGAGCCGTCACTAAAAAGGTTGGGAATAGAGTTTCCTTTCATTGTGGCTCATCTAATACAATTTTTTTAGGTTCAAATTCAATTATCTAGTCAATAGAGAGGTGAAAGGTAATCTTATGGGTTTGCATAGAATTTCAAGCATGGCAAGTTTTAGTAAGGTAGCCTAAACTTTATGGGACTAAGATTCTATGGAGTATCGCATCTTGTCTGTTTCCCTCACCATTGGAAAGGATTGGAGACATATGGATGAATAGGCAAGCAAGGACACCACAATATTGACCGATATTCCCTCTTGTGGAAAAGGTAATGCAAGGCAACTATTAATGGTGAAGATAGATTGATTTACATGGATGAATTTGGTTCAAATATGATTTAGCAATACAGTTTTCACTGTTTTAGCTAGGATCGAGATTGTCAGGAAAGAATCTATTGAAATTGGTTCCAAAGTGGATATGTTGGTTGTCCTTTCCTATGTAGGGAGGGGTAATCCATATATTCATGCATTAGCTCCATGTTGTATGATTATACATATTCTTTTCTATGCATTAATGAAAGATAAGATACATTGTTTCCCAAAATTAAAAGTCAGTTAGTCGTCAGTGAAACTTTTGAGTCATCCCAAAATGACAAGCCTTCATAAACAAATACAGACGAAAAATGCTCCTTGAATAATCTGGGCATGCTATCACAAGCTAAAACCATGGCAGGGAGTTAAATCTATCTTATCAAATTGAATTTAACCACACAGAGGAAACAATAATGAATTCTTTAGAATTTTTCAGCCCTTTTTTTGTTCTCTTGATTGTGAATGTGTTTCTAGTGGACCATTCAAGTCTTTGAATTCATTTCAATGTTTCATACTTCCAAATTTCTTTCTACCACTAATTTCCTATAGATGTTTTCTTATTATATAAATACATTTTCTGTGAGCTAAGATCTAAAGTATTTACTATTAACATTGTATGCATGTTGACAGTTGATGGGTCTGTTAAATGTGAAAAGTGGATTCGAGATGACGACGAAGGCCCTAAAGAATCTAAGACAACATGGTGGTTGAATTGGTTTATTGGTCGTGAAATGAAGTCAACAATGGATTGGCCATTTCCCTTTGTAGAGGATCATTTGTTCGTACTTACTTTAAGGGAAATATTAGAAGGCTATCATATGAACGTGGATGGTAGGCATGTGACCCCGTTCCCTTATTGAACTGTGAGTGGCTGTAACTTGTTATATTGAAATTTTCTTGCTTCACCACGTTTTTCCCACCAATATACTTAGATAATGAAAAATCTCATTTCAATTTGAATAAGCATGCCCTCTTCTGGATATTTCACCATTTGTCATAGATATGCACATAAGATTGTTTTATGTGTTTGGTATTTAGATATATAACTGAGTCAATACTATCATAGTGCATGGTGAATCTTTTGGTTTCCAATATAGAAAATGTAAACTGTGAGACTCAGGAATAAGGAGTAATCATAAAGGGAGTAATAACATGAGACGTGAAATGCCTGGATTAATTATCTTTTGACAGAGAATTTTTTTCTGATAGTTTGTTTTTTAATCAATGGTCTACTTTGAATTTTAGTGCAATTGCTGAAACATTTTTTTCCTACTCATTGGCTTTATAAATACAACAAATATTTTTTCATTCATTTAGTTGTTTAATTGCTTCTTAGACTCATATAAATATATGAGGAGGGCCTTGGTTCCTATAGAGGTTCATACAAGCTCATTTCCTTTCTTTTCCAAAAGTATAGGAATATTGTCTTACAAACTGATTATATAATAAATGCATAATTCAAATATTCACACTTAAGATAATTGGCAGGCACTATTTTAAATGGACCCATCTAACATGGATTGGTTCCTCGATGCCTTATTTATCTATGCATTTTTCTCTTTAAGCTCCCTTTTGGATCTTCTTCCACTTGTGGGAGGATCAGAGGAAGAACCTGGATTTTTTATGTCCAATGTCAACAAACTGGATGGAGATCTGATCACAATTCCTTTGTATACTTAGACAATATAATTTCTTACACTGTTTTCTAACATTTTCACCTTAGACATTCCATGTTTTTGGTGATCCTCTCTTTCCCCATTTTCCATTGATTGTAGCAGGGTCTTTTATAAATACATCTTTTCTTGGGGGTTGTGGTTTATTTGTTTCCCTCCCTGTTCACATTGAAGTGCTTCTAAGATCACCAAACATGCTGGAGGAGTAGATCTGCTACATTTACCTTTTTTCAACACGTGCCAAACTTTTCCAAGGAAATTATTTTTCTTTTGAACCTAAGTTACGGGTAAAGTTCCCCCTTATTGAGGTCCTTCTTCTAGAGTTCCCACGAAAGGATTGAATTGTTCCCTTTTCACTCCTTTTGTGAGTGTCACTTAGTTCTTGGGCTGTATGCAAAGAGTCATGGTTGTTGGGGCTTTTTTTAAGCCAACTTCTCTTGTGGGTCCTTCATGTGCAGAAAACCCTGATTTATTATTTGAGGCTTTTAACATAAACAGTAAGGTAAAATTCACATATTCACCAATGCCAGAGGGTTATTATATAAACATGCAAGTGGAACCTTCTTTGAGCGATGTCTGCAAAACAGACCTTCCCATCTATGGATACGATGATATGGATTATGGGGACTCTAAGATCATAAAACCCGAATCCCCATTTCGAAGCAATTAAGATGTATCCAGAGTCCAATCTTTGAAGCAAATTAAGCCAGAGCTTGCATAAATCGTGCTCTTGTGAGATCTGTAGTCACGAACAATTTTATTTCCATTGTGTGTGACGGTGCCGTAAATTTTGAAACGTTGAAATATTTCCATCCAGTAGGTTATTTTGATTCTGACGACAAGAACTTCTCATTTGATGGGATAGATTTCTTATTTTATTTCTTATTACATCTAGATAAACGAAAAAACCCAGAAATTTCATCTCTATATGATGATGCAAATGAATCTTTCTTTCTGGACATTAAACCCCCGGCTGATGGTGTTGTTAAGGATCATCCTGTGCATACCTTCATTGAGGTTAACGGTGGTACAAAATGCTACAAAATAGAGGATAGCATCGTGCAGTGCTCCCTTGAAAGATGGATCTAGGACGATATGCCAATTTTAGGTTCTATCAAAGTGGTCTTCGCTCTTGCATCTAAGGCTTATTATTGATACATGACAAACAAGCAGATTGGTGGTTTGGGTCTTGATCAGCCATAGCCTTTACTGTCTGGAAAGTTGTTTTTCACTTTCATTCTATGTTTTATAATTTTCTTTTTTCCATTGTAAAGTCTCTTTCCAACGTTGAACACATGATTGCATAATTCATATGTAGTAATTGTTCAATTTATGTTTTATAATTTCTTTTTTTCCACTGTAAAGTCTCTTTCCAACGTTGAAGACATGATTACATAATTCATATGTAGTAATTGTTCAATTTATGTTTTATAATTTCTTTTTTTCCACTGTAAAGTCTCTTTCCAACGTTGAAGACATGATTACATAATTCATATGTATTAATTGTTTGTGAAATTGTAGATTTCATATGTAGTATTTGTTTACGACACATTTGGGTGTTGGAATTGATGGGTTTGTACAAATGTTTTGAAACATGTGTGTATTGGAATTGGTCGATTATTTACTTGTTAGAAAAATATGGAGAGTATTATACTATTTGTATATTTGTACATTCAGTTGGTTTCAAATATTCGCCATACTCAATTCGTTTCAAAATACTCTCCATAAGAGAGTATATGGTCTGTAAGTAAATAGCTATTGCAGCAGCTTGTTAGTCGTTTTTTTATTTACTAGTACAGCTGCTTCATCTGTACTTGTCATCTCCTGTTGCCACCAATGCAATCTTCCTTTTTGGCATGCAAAGCATCCAACTCCAAACTAAAAGGTACTATCCTACCTACTATTGCTTTCCATGCTATTTGTCCATTTTATACAAGAAGAAACAAAAACTACTATTTCTTCCCTCTTACATTACATTTATCGCAGCTCAAATTCAACATCACAGAACAATAACTAAAGACGCGGTTAACATCTATGCATGCATCTCTTTCCAGCCATTCATGGAGGTCTACATATGGGTACGCGGTTTTTCTCTCTTGTTACAGGATTCTACTTCCTTTTTCGCTTTTTTTACTTTGCAAACTAGTTTCTTCTCTACAATATATATCAATCTTTAAAAATTTATTTCCTATCTTCAGGTTCCCATTTCATTTTTTTAGTTATGTGCGTACATGATGCAATGCCTTCAACCTCAAGCCTTTCATGGTAAGACACACTCATTGATTTTGGTAAACATTTCTTGTAAACCACCCTTTCTTATTAGAAAATGGGATACATCATCCTTTTCATTATATGTACATATGCTCATAAAATTCAATACATGCTCACTTCATGCTTTCTTTGTTAAATTATCTTGGACTGATGCTTGTCCTGATTTTTATCTTCACCCACTCAGGTCGAGTACACCTTTTTGACAACTGCTTGCACGATGCCATCAAAGAATTGTAGAGTACTGCGAAGAAATGTTTTTTGAAGGTCATGTATACAATCTAACCAATTTGTCCTACAACAATCTTAGTTGGTAAGTCCTAGAAATTCATGCCAAGAGCTTCAGGTAAGAACAACTCTACTAAATAAGCCATGTTTAATGTATTGTGTATTGTTGATCATTGTGTCCTGAAATGAAATAGGTCAAATGACATAAATTCCAAACATTAATACTAATTGTTGAGCATTTGTGTTTCGATTAGTGTTAGAGGAAACCCTCTTCTATGTGGGTCACGTGTTGCACAACTTTACCCTGGAGAATCTCCAACACCCATGTCTTCCACTGCTAATACATCATAATGTGAGTTTTTCTCTCTACTGATATACAATCATGACATGCTAAATTTATTTTTGTAACTAGAGTACCATGATAGAATAAGTGTACATCCGTATTTGTTTTGCAATTCCTATGGCGCCCTCTGGAGTTTCTAAAAACAATACCGTGCATTTAGTTTTTTCCTCGAGTCTTGTTCTGTTGTGTACACTTGCCTTCGTAATTGGAAATTTCATTTGGTGAAGATAGAGACACAATCAACATTTTTTTTTATGTATATGTAGGGACACTTGTTATATATGCATTATGGTGTAAGTGCATGTGTTCAACCATTTCATGCAAATCCCAGTCTCGGCTAGTCTAAGGTTAAGGTAAGCCCTTATTTCTTTGAGAAATATAGTGAGGGGTCCTAAGCTGTGTAGATCATATAATAAAGTGGACTCATGATTTTGTTTTGGAACATTGCAGTGTAATCGGAGGGTTTCTTCGATATGGTGTTGTTTTGAAAACCTCTTTTTGTGCTGAAAGAATAACCAGAAGACTTGCACACAGAATGCCGATGGAAATAACTAATTATGTCGATGGAATAGATGAAATTTTTGTGGACTTTATCTGCAAGTAGAAATGCTAACATGTTACATCCTAAAACCCTTGCAGTCACATCTCAGTGACTATTTAAATGGATGTGTACAGTCAAATTTCTGTGAATGTATAAATCTAAGTTGCATGGTGGTCTTACGAGCATGCTGATTTTTTACTCATACGATGGCCTAGATGTATGATTCCCTTTCCTGTTCATGTTGAAATCTTCTTGTATGAATATATTGCATGCATGTTTATGATAATTTCTTTATAAATATTACATATTTTTTACAGTTTTATGTATCAACCACAATTTTAACATTTGCCTACATTTCCTTTCATCATGTTACCATTGTCACTCAATACATCATAGAGTTCATCAATAGAGAACATATGATTAATGTTTAAAAATTTATACTCAATTTACCACCATCCTCTAGTACAGATCTATGGACTAAAAAGTGGATTTGAACCCAACTCCTCCTTGGATATGTTTTGATCCATTTTTGGTATGCAGATCTGTACCAAAACTAGATCTGAGTACCAAAAATGGACTTAGGCTAGATTTGGTACCTGTACTTTTGTGGGGAGGTAGATTGGTGCAACTATGGTAAAAATGTCTTTCAGCCATATACATCAGGATTTTGTAAACACCTGCCACCTTGGATCAGTCTGTGCATAAGATTTAAAAGCTGGTTCTAATGATGTCCTTGCTATAAACTTGGAGTCAAGCTTGCTTGCAAGTCAAATGTAAGATCATTATACCAGAAACCACTCAAATTTTTGAAATTCTCTTCTTTTAAGTTTGGATGTCCCTAGTTATGGTAATTAGATTCAGTCATTTTGTACTCTACGAGGGTGTTGCATTTAACACACTATAGGCCCTACTATATATTTTCTACTATACTTACATGGTGCCTGTGTCTAAATTGTAGCAAGTTACACATGCTAGAGATATGCCAGTCTCTTAAGTGAGTTTCTTTTCATATTAACTAATGAGCCTTCTAGCTTTGCTGCAGTGTGGTCTCTCAAATTGAGCAGCATTGCTCATTTATAATTCCAAAACTCTTACTAAAGTTTCAGATGAAGTGCATCAACATATGTCAAGGTGGGAAAAGGAGGCCTTTGAGATGGTTCTTTCACTTTGTCTATTTGAACACTAAATAGATGGCCAACTTAATTTGTACCAATTAGGGAACCAAAGATAGGGATGTTCCATTGTGTTCAATTCATTTCAGTACTTTTGTAGTCAAGAAGGCATACACAGACAATATACCACACCTTATTCTCCATAGAAAAATGGATATGTAGAGAAGGAATCTCACTATTATGGAGATGGCCAGATGCATGTTAATAAAAAATTGCATTCCTCACAAATATTGGGCAGAGGTAGTTTGTACTGTTGTCTATATGCTAAATAGATCTCCTACAAAGTCTGCTCCAACTATGACTTTAGAAAAGGCTTGGTTTGAAAAGAATCCTTAGGTAAGTCATCTCAAGGTTTTTGATTCAATTGCTTATGTGCGGATCATTAATGAGAAGTGTAGTAAGTTGGAATCCAATTGCAAGAAGTTGATGTTTACAGAGTATAGTGATCATCATAAATCCTATAGGCTGATTGATATTGAAGCTGACAGATGTGTTTTGAGTCAAGATATTGTATTTGACGAACATACTGGTTTGTTTCAGAGTACTTTATATCAGAAATCCGTTATGATATTTGTTGCACAAGATTGTGATATTGTTGAAAAACCACTGTCTTTGCTTAGGTCCACAAGTCATAAGGCAGTGAAAACCTCATACAGTCATATGGTTGCTGAATTAAGTCAAAATCAATAGCATATTAATGATGAAAGCAGTCCCATTGGGCATGAAATTAACATTGATTCACTGCTACTTCTAGTTTTGATGGCTATCTATTCCACCAAAGTTTTCTAGGGTTTACAGTGGACCTTATCCTTTGAAACTTATGCCGGCCATCTTTTCGAACTGATGCATATACAGTATACAATGAGAAATTGTACTTGAATTGAATTATCTCATCTGGATTGATGATTGTATGATGTTTTACTATTTTTTACTTTTTCCATAGTTAAGCTATTTTTTAATTGTTTAGCTTTTCATATCCAGGTTATTTCCATTATAATTGCTTAAACATGGATTATACCTTGTTCGCGTCCTCAGATCTAGCTCTCCATTTGAGTGTTCACAAATGTACCCAAGTATGCTCATCCTTATTCTAGCAATACAGTTCTAGTTGTGACATGAATTTTGACGTATCGTTGATATCATCTCAGATTTAGTAATTATATTGTAGTCTTTTTGTTGGCATGGCATGAATTTAGAGGTCTTGTGATTTTGAAGCATACCGTGTTCTTAGAAAATAAGTTTCTCAACACTGTTTGAACTTTGAACTTGGTTTCTGTACATCACAGAACCTGCATTCTCAGGTTTGGTCCTCTAACATGCTTAGTATGCTTTTGGAGAATCATGTGTACTTTGGATATGTATTATAAATGAATGGCACATCAAAAAGAAAAAAACTTAGAGTCACATGAAGTTCTTCCATTCTTTGGCTCTTTTTTTGAAATAGTTCTGTCACATGTCTTTTCTTGATATTAAAAACACATACTTTATTAGCTAGCTTAAAGGGCACTAGTTCTGAGATGTGGATGATATTCGTCACAACAAGCAAAAAACTGGTCTCTTCATACAAATGCATACGGTCATGAAATTGTTTATTTCATTTTAACCCCATCCATGTTCTTGTTGCAATTTAGGAAGTTGGAAATCCATTTGACTATTGTGATTTGGTTACTACAACAACCCACAAGAGCTTGAGGGGTCCAAGGGATGGGATGATGTTCTATAGGAAAGGCCCTAAACCTCCTAAAAAAGGACAACCAGAGGGTGCCCTCTATGATTACGAGGACTGAGTAAACTTTTATGTGTTCCCATCTCTTTAAGGAGGGCCACACAACCACCAGATTGCAGCATTGGCCACGACTCTTAAGTAGGTTATGACTCCTTGGTTTCAAAACTATGCCAAGCAGGTCAAGTCAAATGAAGTTGTTGTTGGTAACTACTTGATGAACAAGGGATACAAGCTTGTTACAACTGGGACAGAAAATCACTTAGTTCTGTGGGATTTTCGTCCAATTGGACTGACTAGTAAGAATAACTTATCTCGACTTAAGTGTGCTTTATCGTTGAGCGTAGTCTAGCAAAAATGATTCTATGGCCTTGAAAAAGTGCAGTCCATTTCCTCCAATTCATTTTATTAAGATTGTTGGAATCCTTCGTAGAAATACGCAATCAATTATTTGCTTTTTTCAGGAAATAAGGTGGAGAAAGTGTGTGATATGTGTAACATAAAAATCAACAAGAGTGCAGTTTATGGTGATAGCAGTGCTTTGTCCCCTGGTGGTGTTTGTATTGGTATGTGGATGCTGCATTTAAATCTCTTATGACATGCTGCACAAAACTGGGGAATTTCCTCACTATGATTTATAATATATTGGTGCTTACTATTTGAGAGTAATCATGCTTAAACAATCTTCGATTGGATGGTTGAAGGTTCAATTCATATATCAAGAGTTATTGAGGTTAGAAATTAATACTAAATAGGCAAACAACATTCACTAGTGGGTGAATGGAGGTTGAATATTGATTGTTTGCATTGGGTGTTTATATTTCAATAACTTGTTCTTTCTTTGCAGGTACCCCTGCAATGACCTCCATAGGTCTTAAGGAATCCAGTTTTGAACATATTGGAGAGTTCATGCACCAATTGATTCTCATCACTTTGTTTATCCAAACGGAACACGAGAAGCTTCTCAAGGACTTCAACAAAAGGGTTGGTGGGAAACAAGGACATTGAAAATCTGAAGGTTGAAGTGGCTGACATATTCTGTGTAGCCAAAGTTGGAAGAAAAAAAAAGGGTTCACAAATTGCTAAATGCTGTCAACAGGACAACTAACATAGCTAGAAGATGGAAGTATCAGATCAGTCAAATAAAATATAGTTTATTTGTATAAGATAAGTCAAATATAAGATCAAATCACTCTGTGGATGTATATCTCTTCTCATTTTAACTCATATATCTATCATCCATAGTTTGTTTTTTTTCCAAATTAAAATTGCAATTGCAATTTTTATTTCTCATTATATACTGTATATACATCAGTTCGAAAAGATGGCCGGCATAAGTTTTAGTGACGCTTTCTTGACATTCAACCCATTACAATTTCAATTTTTTTGCACTTCAATTTATCATCTTGGAATTGATGTCCATCTAAGTTGGGATTTCACTCTATAACACATATTCCATATAGATATGTCAATGATTTCTCTTTTCCTCATAAATTTCTGTATGCTTCACTTTGTAATTGATTGTTCATGATAAAGTTTTTGTGTGCAGATTTTGATATGTCTAATATTCAGCAGGAACATGCTTTGGTTGTTGAACGCTTAACCCCAAATTTGGCATCTTTAAGACTTGAGCTTTTCCCAGGTTATCTGAGTGATGGCCAATTCTGGAAGATATACTTTCTCCTTTTACACCCTCAGCTTAGCAAGGAAGATGCTCTTCTTCTTACAACACCCCAGGTAATCATTCTAATTTGTTTCTTGTCTTGAAAAGGACATTTTCATGGAAGCAAACATCACATTAGCCAAAGCCTAGAATACTATTGTGTTTAGGTGTGGATGAGAAGTCAACGTCGTTTTAGAGACTGCTTACAAACCCAGATTGCTAACAGCCTTTAAAGAGGCATAAGATAAACCATGTACCTCGGCAGGCCAAAAATAGTATTAGGATAATTATGAAGAATGAACTTAAAAAGCTCAGGCATACTTTTAACATCCTGATTCCTAATTATACAATCATTCATATTTATTTATTCTTTTTGAAAATCCAGAAAAGAAAACTTGACTGCTATCATTACCGACATGGTAATAAAGATTTATGTTTCCTTAAAAAACTAAAAACATTGTAATGTTGTTTTGTATCTCTAGGCTATCTGCTATTGGTTTTGATAGCTCATTAGTTCTTTTAGATGTCAAGATTCTTGGGAGAGGTTTTTATTTATTATCTTGCCTTTGGATTGCATGTTATCATAGGCTTTGCATTGCAGTAGTATATTACCTTATGAAGAATGAGCTTAAAAATTTCAAGCGTAATTTTAGGATCCTAATTATGCAATAATATTATAATTCATATATGTTTATTCTTTTTGAAAATATCCAGCCAGAAAAGAAATGTCTACTTGACTCTTATCATTGCTAGCATGATAATAAGGATTTCTGTTTCATTAAAAAACTAAAAACATTGTAATGTAGTCTTGTATCTCTAGGCTATTTTCTATTGGTTTTGCTAGCTCATTAGTTCTTTCAGATGTCAAGATTCTCTAGAGGGGCTTGTATTTATTATCTTGCCTTTGGATTTCATCTTATCATAGTCTTTGCATTGCAGTAGTATATGACATCCTTCGTTATATTTTTATTGCACATCTTACACTCTTTTGTGCGCAGAATGGGATTCAGTTTGTTTTGTTTTGTATATTAGTTTATGTTTTGAATTAAATAACCGAGTTGAGCTAGAAGATTGCTTCGAATAACCAAGATTGGAAAAATATTGTTTGAAGTACTTTTGTGAATATTTCCATAGCAAAATGATTATATGCACATATTCTATACTCAAGGTAAAGATCATAAAAGAAAAGTTCAGAACAGAAGTATCAATGTTTGTGCTTTTTGTTGAAATTGTGTGACTTTTAACAGTAGATGTGCTTTTTGAATCTGCAATATCCTGATATAGATGGAATGAAATGAAATAAGAGGCCTTGGCTCAATCATGTGTGATTTGCATCTTAGATTAGGTTTCATCTTACAAGTCTCATTTTTCACAGAGTTCTGCTTGCTTGAAATAAGAAAATCTATCCTTCTCATCAGCAATTCTTTTCATATTGCATTAGCCTGGTCGCTTATTTTTACATTCATTGTCTGCTCAATGAAACTTCTACATGTTCTGGTGAGTAAAATTATAGTTCCTTTAGGTGAAAAATAAATTATCTGGATCATTTGGGGCCTTTATCCTTTTGAGTATTGAGGATAGAAGAAAATTGATACTTTTATTTTGGTTTTGCATATATTAGAGGCCAGGGCATTGCTTTCGGAGGAGTCAAAGAAAAGAAACAAGGATAGATCAACCAATATTGAAGGAAGCTTGGGCAGTCCAGAAAGGAACATTTTCTTGATTCCTCCTAAGCAGAATTTTGAGCATTTTTCACCAGTTGCAAACAACAGCGAAAAGGCAGATTCTTTCAAGTCTGTATCTCTAGAAACAGTGGCAGCAGTAATTGCCAATAACTCTGAAGGTGATTATCATATTTCTAAGCAAAAGGATTTGTCTAATCACACATCATCTACTGAGGATGTGGAGCATAATGATGAGGATGGAGATGTAGATAATTTCCTATAGACACAACCAGGTAAAAGTGATGCATCTTTACATTCTGCAACAGGGTTGTCTAATGAGGAGGATATTTCTTTTAGTGATCTGGAAGATGAGGATGATACACTAGTGTAGACGGATTCAATGAATAATGGGTTCACCTCAATACAAGTTCCAGTCAATTAGCAAATAATTATAATCAGTTGAAATGCAGACAAGCTGGAACGATAAACCATACAGCTCCTTAATAAAATATGCAAATGATAACACTCCAGTTTTCACGAAGGTTCACTTTGCACAGTTTCTCAAAACCTTATGGACCGAAGGCAATCCTGACTCTTGGAAGCGATGATGCTTGCAAGGGTAAACAAATACCTGTGGTTTTGGCTAGAGATGTAATTATTGATAAATACTTTGTTTGCAATTGTTTCAATCATCTATTGATGGATTGGATGATAATGAATCCTGGCTGGCAGCTCATTGTATCATCTAAAACAGTATCATTGGCACTGATATTGTGTTCAATTGTGTCAATTGATGTATGATGGATTGATAGTGGTTAGTTTGGCTACTTATCATACAGTGTCAAGAGTGTTCACTAATACTTTGTTATTACCTTGAATTATCAAATGTATATATACTGAAATCTTTTCTTTTACTCTTCTTGATGTTCTTTTCTGTATTTATGAAGTGCAGGAAATGCCTTCAAATTTGTACCATTTTTGCCAAACCATAGAGTGCTATCATGTCTACTCCTTGAACAAGACTTTTGTTAATGTGAAAAGTTAGAACTATATAAACTATCATCCAATGTTTGTTTTCCAAGCTGCTTTGACAACCTATGCTAGCACAATTATGAACTTTGGAACCACATGGACAACAAGTAATTCCAGATTATTACTACACATTGGCCTCTTTTCTTCATCAGATATATTTCTCCCATGCAATGGCATGTTCACTGTATAATGTGATGTGAAACTATTAATTTTCTGATTTTTCAATAAATTAAAGTGCTCCATTTTTTTCGGGTATTACTTACAATCTCCCACTACCTCTTTTTAATGTTACAATTTTTTTTTCACTTACCTTGAAACAACTACCTTATCGACTTATTATTGCACCTCCATTTGAGCAATTGCTCGTCTACAAATCCAAATCAGTGATAAGAAACCTAAAATGGAGAAACTTATCTAAAGGACTTTCCATTGTCAGTACACGAATTAATAAACTTATTCTTTCTGTTCTGGTCATACATAGACAGCGCAGGCGACGGCTCAGCACACATTGCACGTTTCATCCGTGGATTCTTTTTTATTATTACATTTTATGTATATAAAATAACAAATGAGACTTAAAATATGCAGCCCACCATCAATTTTTATTTCAGCGTTTCAGTGGGATCAGCCATCCGACGACGACCATCGACTGGCCTCATCGAACAAAATCGGCGGTCAGGGCGTCCCGGTCTATATCCGTCAACATTCCGGTGCTCCCCCCGCCCTATATTTTAGTCGAATTCATGATAGTTTGCATACTATAAAGCAGCCTCCAAGTCGGCTATAACAGCAGACGTACAGTTTTCCGAGGGAAAAAAAACAGCAATCATCCAGAGAGCTTTCAATCTCGAGTTCGTATCCGGTCCACGGGGGTGATTTAGGTGACGATTCGACGGAGATGGGCATTGACAGAAATTCCATGGCGGGTGCCATTCTAGTTATCTGCATGTTTCTTCTCTTCATTCTGTGTCTCAATATCTACGCGCGCTGCTGCTGGGGTCGCAGGACCTTTTTCCGACGCCGTCATCTCAGCGAGCAGAGCTCCCCGAGGCTGCAGAGACTCGGCCTCGGCAAGTCGGCGATCGAAGCGATTCCCGTGTTCATCTATCAACGAGAGAATCACCAAGACGGGCTCCAGTGCGCCGTCTGTTTGTGCGAATTCGAGTGCAACGAGAAGGGTAGATTACTACCGAAATGCCAACACAGCTTCCACATCGACTGCATCGACATGTGGCTCCAATGGCACTCGACTTGCCCGCTGTGTCGAGCCAGCGCCCAGCCCGACACGCCCTCCGATTCCGTCGCGATTCTAGTAGGCGACGAGGAGGTCGCGTCGGGGAGAGGCTCTGCAACGGATCATCAGGCGTCCCTGCCCAACGTTTCAGAGGGCACCGCATTGACATGTGTGGAACCCGGCCTCAACATTGATCTCTGCCATTCGTGCAGGCACGGCGAACTTCTCCCGTCTCCGACTTTTCCCACCAACATGCTTTTCTGGGCAACCCAAAAGAGGGTTTCTTCCGTGTCGAACTCGGCCTCCCTCGACCAAGGGACCACATCTACTTCTCGTAAATCCCTCGACAACATATTATCATCAACATACCGCGAAGAATGAACAGTTTTTCTTCTCCCAGCTGGCTATATTCCGGCGATGATAAGTAGGTCTTTTCGCCAAGTTCAGGGCAATCGATCAGATTCCCCCGCATTAGTCTACGTTCATTGAAGAGATCGACTATTAAGCAAAGGCAAGAAGCTGGTAGTTCCACATGATGGAAGAAATATTCACAGTGAGCAAGGGGATTCATCCCAAAGCTAAACATAGTTGAAACGTAGGGTTTACTGGTTTCTACTTCAATAATTAGCATTGGAGGGAATGTATAAATGTATTATTAGTCATAATGCATCCGCAGAACTTTGTTCAGCCCAGGATGAATTTTACAAGTGATATGAATGGTGTAATACAGTGGTTGCGTGCTCATGTCTAGTTGTCTTACATGGGGGATTCCATGTAGGTTAAATGGCGAATCGCTGATGAGACTCTTCTCCTCGGAATGGGATTCCAATAACAGACTGGCCCGGGAATGGCCTTGAGGCTTTCAGCGTTGAAGATCAAACCCTTTGTAGATAGTGGGTACTTGTCTCCGTTCTTCCTTACTGATTGTTTTATGACATTCATAATAAAAGCACTGCTACTGGCTGTGCTCTACATGTATGTTTTTCAGAGAAGCATTGCAGTCCATCTACACATTGTTACTCCATCTACACAGGTTGTGTACACCACGTTAGGGAAGGGACAGGACAAAAATTCATGCCCATTGTAGATTCCCCGGCATATATGGCATTTAATATGGCAATATCTGGTACTTTTAACATCTTTCCACGATGAGATGAATCTCGTGAGCGATGAAGTTCTGGTTTGTCAAAATTTTTAAATGGAGTGATGATCGCTAGAAAGCTGACACACTTATGTAGGGAACAACGCCGCCATTAACAATTCTGAAAATGCTTTCAGATGGGCTCTTCTTCTCCATAGGAACAATAAACAAAACAAGGATTTAACTTGTTATTATTGATAATATCTTAAATTAGTAATTTTCTGTAAAGTCTTAAATGTAATAGATGATATGGATTTAGTTTGGTAAGTTAACTCAAGTGATTAAGTTTTGTAAATTGTAAACCGCAAAGCAAATCTCTACATCAAACACTTTAAATTTTCGTTGAAAAAGCTTTCGTGAATTAGTTATCGTTCAGTTTGGTAGCGAGCCATACTAAATCACGAGTCTATAACAATGCCATTATCGTCTACTATGAGTGTTCATGATTTTGTTGGTGTTGAGGGGGCACTATCTCTCCTATTTGCAGATACATCGAAATAATTTATTTCAGATAACAAAAATTGCCTTTGTTCTTGGTCCATAGACAAGTCACCGTGCAGGATATTTATAAGGTAGGTAATTTAATCTAACTTGGATGTTAGGGTATTTATAATTTAGTTAATTTAATCTAAACTTGGAAGTTAATTTTCTTTTTACCAAAATTCAAATCTTACTAATAACTTGTTTTCTCCTTAAGGATATCACTTAAAACTTGGATAGTTAAGAAGAGAAGTTTAGCAAAATTCAAATCTTACTAATAACTTGTTTTCTCCTTAATGTATATCGATCTCATTTAAAATTGAGACTAACTTAACATAAATACAAACTTAAAGGGATCCAATTTCTTGAGGTGTACATTTTTATACCATTTGGATCCCTCTCGTACAAATTTGGGTTTAAAATGGATCTATGCTAAGTTATATATATATATATATATATATATATA
This sequence comes from Pseudotsuga menziesii, assembly GCA_001517045.1. Taxonomy (NCBI): domain Eukaryota; kingdom Viridiplantae; phylum Streptophyta; class Pinopsida; order Pinales; family Pinaceae; genus Pseudotsuga; species Pseudotsuga menziesii. The sequence goes on along the minus strand of LPNX010595247.1, from coordinate 162,985 downwards.
TATATATATATATATGTAATTTATATTTTTGATTTTATTTTATTTTTTATTTATGTCGGCTAGCATAACCTGACAAGATCTCCAGTCTCCCCCATACTGGGCTGGAGAGCACCTTGCTTCTCTAGGTGCAATCACATGTGGCTCATCATTTACACATTGAAACACATAATATGATGGCTAGCTTGTTATGATCTAGAGCAAACAAAAACAACAATAGAAAGATAAAACAAAACCAATTAATTTTTGTATTCCCTCAAATACATATTCTCACTTTCTGCGCTTGTTAGTCATGCCTCAACTGATCAATATCCTTACTCCTCAACTTGAATTGGATCCCATAGATCCTGTATAGAAAAAGAGTAGAGGTTGATGTTTATAAGAGGTAGATGGTGTTAGAGTTAATGTTTATCTTGTTGATAGATGAGAGATTTTATCCTAGTTTGGTGCATGGTTGAGATAATATCTCAACCTATATAAGATATATTTAGCAATATTTACCATATGTTAGTCTCGGCTCCATATTGGAGTCTCAATGTATAAGATATATTTAGCATATGTTAGTCATCTCTCGACTCTATATATTGGAGTCTCAATGTATTATAAAATATAATTTACTATAATAGATTTTTAGTTTGTGTGTAATAATGTCTCCTCTCTCCTTTCTAATTTGGTATCAAAGTTAGGCTGAGCATGACTTCGTCACGGGAGTGCGCTCAAGACTATGAGAGAGGAGCACGCCTATTTTGTATTTGTTGTTTGAGTGAGGATCCGTCGTTCCATCTTAGGAATCGTTACTACCGCCATCCATCCGCATGAGAGAGAGCATCACCCTACTTCCTGCGTTGAATGTTGCAGTCTGATTGGATATTGCTGATGATATAAGAGAATTGCGTGAAAGAATATATGACTGCCCAAATCACTGGAGAAGTGTTGTAGGAGTTGGCTGCCAACACGCTGAAGGAGAGAACATTGCCCAACCGTCATTTTTCTGAGATCTTTCCCATTCGTTGTGATCGTTGAAGGGTGATCTAAATGATGAGTTGCTGCCAGAGACGCTACCTCTCTATTGTTGCCTATATTGATTTGAAAATCGCTGCCCTAGCTGTGTGAAGAAGCCACCGATCACTGTCCAATTCCTCTTTGCCGTGTTAATGCTTCCAACTTGCGTGAAAGAATATAAAGTTGTTGAAGATAGACGATGTTGTAGTTGGAAATTGCTGCAGAACCTTGTCGTTGCTGCTGTTGAAAAGTGACCGAGATCTAAAAATTATCAGGACGTAGATCAGAGCTGTGTGTGTCACCCAATTGCGCCGAGTCTAGGGTTTCCACGACTAACGAGACAGAAAGAGAAGGATGGAATGTGGAGAAAATTGGAGCCGTCGCTTTGACCCTGGAATAGGCATTGTTCATCAGAGACACGATCTGCTTGAAAGGGGAAATTGGCCCAGCAGGAAGAGACTATAGAAACCATAATCATAAACTGGATTATGCAGTGTTTCCAGTGTTAAAATCAAGGTGCTGATTAAGTGAAGGAGCGGTGGTCAGCGTGTTATTAGATCAAAACTCAATTCTGTGAAATGGAACATCGAAGAGCTATGTGAAGGGAGGACGATAAAGTTGAATCCCGTGGAAGGCATGGGCATGAGGATTACGAACTTGCTGTGCATACAGGATGCATATACATTTTCCTGTGAAGCTACTAAAGGAAGAGGTAATTGCAGTGCCAAAGGACATTCATGCGATGAATTTGTGAAGGAGAATGACAGAGTGGATATTGTCTTTGCGATATGGTCAACGATCACTTCATTAATAGCCCTGCGATAAATCTCTGGTATACGGATATCGGTGTTAGCACCTGTTGGAGCCGACGAATGGGAGAGAATCCATATGTGGGTTGATTTGCATAATTATGACCATATGTGGGTAATATTTGACAAGTGTGGTTATAGATATTTATTTGAAGGCTTCATTAGTAGTGTGGATTCCCTTAATGGTATGTAAAAGATTATTTTTGTCTTGGTCAACAATGAAATGACTAAATGTAATGGGTTTGACATGTTTATTGTACCTGAGTTGTTATAACAAGTGCATGTTCGGTTGTACCCGACACCCTAAAAGAGTTCTTTTGGTCCAAGTTGTAAATCTTAACCATTGGCAAGCTGATTTCTCTAGTTTGTTGTAAGACATGTTCAAATTTTCAGGCATACATGTTGTGGTGGGTAATCACACTGTGTTTTCACTCTTATACACAGAGTGGATGTGGATCAAGCTCTAGCTTGATGTGAAGGGAAAGTTGAGATGAAACATTCTCACATTATGAAGGACCAGTTATGTTTGACATTGATGAACCATGTAGCTGAAAAAGATTCCTAGAGAACTGGGAGGTACAACAGCTGAGGACCCATGTACTTCGATAGATGGTTTTCCTTTTATATGGACCTTAACAGAAAGGTACCGAAGAAGTTCAAAGTGATGAAATCCTCATGGAGATCAAGACTACTCTGCAAATAAATTCAAAATAAACATTAAGTGACGATGTTAGAGTTAATGTTTATCTTGTTAATAGATGAGAAATTCTATCATAGTTTGGTGTATAGTTGAGATATTATCTCAAGCTTTATGAGCTATATTTAGCATATGTTAGTCATCTCTAGACTCTATATATTGGAGTATCTATGTATTGTAAGATATAATTTATTATAATAGATTTTTAGTTAGTGTGTAATAATGTCTCCTCTCTCATTTCTAAGTGATGGAAAAACCAATTGTTCAAGATATGTTAGAGGAAACAAAGAAATGTATTTAGATAATCTTCGAGGAGGCTTTCTAGGACTATTCCATGTGATGATAGTTTGTCAAGATTGTTGTGCATTTCTATTGGCCCTAGGAAAGGATAGACATAAAAGATGAAGATTATGGTTGCATGATAGAAGCGCTGTGACGGAATAAGAGTTGCGATTAGGGTAGGAATTTCAAATGAGATTGGAGCAACCATGACAGAAGAAAGTGAGACAAAAAGAGAATAAAGCACTTTGAAAAGAGTTAGTTGAACTAAAAACTTGCTTTTAGAAATAAATCATAATTGTATTTTTAGGCCAATAATACCTATTTTGAGATATAACTAAATGTAGCAAAATAAAAAAACACAGCTTATCGACAAAGAGATGTAAGTAAGTGAACGGTTAGATCAAAAATTGTAAAAGTTGTAAGACTTACAAAAAACTGTAGAAGTTATAAAGCTTGTAAAGGAATTTAATGTGTCTTGCAAGCGTTACAAACCACTCGTGTCTGTTTTAGTGTCTATATCTATCTATCCATCTGGTGACAATTTAATTGCTTGTTTAATCCTCCTCCTGCCACATTATATCATACTTAATTATACTACTTAATCTATCTACGTTTATTTATGTTTCATAAAAAAGTTTACTCCCGCCGCTAGTTCATATGTTCCTGGGCCTAATAATATATATTATATGCATTCCTTTTAACTTAATTTATGAATATGGTTGAAATTTGATCTGAATATAAAGTAAAAGTTTATCCAGTTTTGTATTTTTTTCAAATTTTTAAATTTTTTTATAAATAAAATATAATATTTTCTACGACAAACAACAACCATGCTCTATTGAAATTTCAAATAATTTATTGACAAAACTTTGGTAGTTAAAAAATTCGTCAAAACACAAATCGTCGCTTTAAACCGTTGATTACTAATGTGATAATTTCAGATTATGATATCAATCGACATTTTTCATATCCATCAATTGCAATGTGCTCGCTGGTATAAGAATTAACAAACTTTTTTATTTTTTATTTTTTTGGTCAGACAAAGGCGACACGACAAAGGGTACGCGTTATAAAAGTCAAAACTCCTAGTTTATACCAATTTCACCAATTCTCTTCTATTTATACTTTAAAACTCCACATTAAGAATACGCATTCCACATTTTCTCTGTCGATTCACTATTATTACATTTTATGTATTTCAATAATAAATGCTACTTAAAAAATCCATCCCACCATCCATTTTTATTTCTGCGTTTCGGTGGGATCGGGTCATCCGACGGAAGACCATCGACTGGGCTCATCGATCAAACCGACAGTCAGGTCATTCGGGCCCGTAGTTGATTCTCTATGGAACCCGACGTTGACATTGACCTGTGCCATTCATGCAGGCACGACGAGGTTCTCCCATCTCCTCCGACTTATCTCACCAACATTCTCTTCAAGTCAACCCAAAAGATGGTTTCTTCTGTGTCGATCAATTCCTCCTTGTTCTGTCTCTTCATAAATGCAAAGTATATCACATGTGAATCTTCATTTACACAATGGAGTACATAATAATATGGCCAATCAACTTGTTAGATCTGGAGATACCAAAAAAGCAATGGAAATAGAAAACAAAGATCTGGAGATGCCAAAAAAGCAATGGAAATAGAAAACAAAACCAACTAGATTGCTATATGCACTCTAATACATCTTCTGACTCATCTATATCTTGACTCATCCATTTGGATTTGATCCCATAGATCCTTAATAATGTGAAGGTTGATGTTTATAAGAGATAGATGGGAAGATAGATAGATATAAAAGTATCATAGCATGCTTCTAGCTCTCCTTCAAACTTATTCCAGGATCTAGCTCAACTCAGTTCATTGGTAGGAGAAGATCTTTCAAGATCGATTCAGCTCATTCATCCACCCACCCACGCGGTCTTCTATGATACAGGGAAAAGGAAAACAGTATGGCACAGATATCTGAATATTATCACATTGGTTGCTATCGTTTCAAGGATTTTTGTTCTTGTGCACAACTTGAGAATCGAAGATCCTCAAGATTAAGTTGAACTAACCTAGGGGATCTAGACTCTATTTTGGGAAGATGGTAGCTTTAAAACTATAAACATGGAGTGTTTAAGCTCGATTGGTTAATCCTTCAATTGATTGTACACGTTGTTGTTGGATAATTGACATTGTATCTACAGAACTAATTTCTTAATGAGAATTGGTAATGTTTTTTCTGAGTGCCTATTTTCTTAAGGTGACTATGTTAGGAGGTAAGGGCCCACATTGTCACATATTTTTCTGAATTTGATTAGTTGTAGAATTTCTTATTTTTTGGTTTGATAATTTATTGATACAATTAATGTCAGTAGACTATGCGAGTGGTATGCACTGTGTTGTTGATTCATTAGTTACCTGTAGTGTTAATACATTCTTGAAATAGTTAGTTAATTTAAGTGTGTGAATCTTATATTAATGAAAGAGTTGATTACTTGGAATATGTGTGATATTTCTTTGGGTATGCAATTGATTTATTGATAAGAAAAGATGAAACATATTTACTTTCTTGTCGAATTGGTATTACAAGTTGAATTCAGTATGATTATTTACTGTTGAATTCAGTATATCACAAAATTCAGTGTGATCGATGTGCATGATTTGGTAGAATTGAGAATTATGGAGTTTGGATGTTGTGTTAGCTGCATGGAATAGATATTTTATTCTTACATTAGTGGTCATTGGATTCAAGTTATTACAAAAATAATATAGGATTTAAATTCTTTCAAAAATATTGTAGATGCTTTATCTTTATGAGCATTCTAGATTTCTAGTGATTTATTCTTGAAGATTTAATTAGCAGTTAACATTAAGAATATTTAGTGAGAAAGAAATTACATAACAGATTCAACGATTAGGTCGTTCAATTTAATATTGGTTGATTTGGATGATTGTTTCAGAATTAGTGTTAGAAGCTTAATGTTAATGCATATATTTTGCTTAATTTCCTTTGAAATAACCAGACTTCCCTAGGTTGCCTATTGAATTAGACAATTAAATCCACCAACATTCACCTCGACTTATTCAGGTAAGGCTCTTCTCCTTCTCCTTCTTGGGATATCATCACCCTCTTTGGATTTTGAGGGAAATTTGTTTCCTTATGGGGTTCACTCCATATAAAGCACTTCAAGGGCCTCTAACTCTTAGGAAGCATTCTCCCTCAACCCCTACCTCTGAAGGTTTTTCTTCCTTGGAGACCAGAATTCATGTCACCCCTCACTTCTTCTTTAATGGATTTGAAAGAACTCCCTCTTCCTCTAGTCAAGTTGTCTCCACCGATTTTGGTTGTGGATTTGATCCTCATATTCTATTTATCTTCTTCTTTCAACGATAATAGATATGCTTCATCTAGAGTGCTCACTTTGAGTAGGGCCATCTCATCTTGGAGTTGAAACCTAAGGGCATTGGCATACCTAGTTGTTTCATGTTCCTCCTTGTCTTACAAACCAGTTCTAATTTGCAGCCTAAAAAATTCTTCAGTAAAATTTGGTATGGATAGGTCCTACCATAGGTTTTGATACTCTCTAAAAAGTATTTGTTGATAATAATATGGCACAAATTTAGTCCTTATAATTTTTACCATTTTCAGCATACATATCTTCTCCTTTCTTTTCCTTTTCCTCATGTTGTAGAGGTTCTCCCACCATAGAGCTCCATGTGATTTCATTTTCTTGTTCGTGTGTTTCCACCTTCCTCCCCATTTGTATTATTTCTCCCAATCATCATTGAGGGGAAGTGTTAGTATTGATGTATTTGTAACTTCGGAATGTATTCACTTAATGTATTTGTAAAATTATTTAGACCCTGAAGATGAAATAGTGACACGTGGCAGTGCGTACAACTTCGCTATGATGAACAGTCCTGAAACAAGTGACCTTGGAAAAATGCTCATAAATCCCAATTGGAGAAACCAATTCTGCTCAAACCTGTGGTGTTGGAAAGAGGACAGGAGAGGCTACCTCAGTGTGAAGTTTCAAACACAGAGGAGTAGTACTTTCGAAGATACTAAAGAAATAATATCAAGAATTTTCGTTGAAGAATTTGGAAAACTAGGGCTTCCTGTTCCACGAGCTTCCCTCCACTGTTTTCAGAAAAGGAGAACACTAGACAACTTGCCTTGAAGAGGTGCATATTTCTATCCAATTAGATCAGAAAGATTCCAAGTTTTGAAAATTAGGGTTTCTTTGACAAACCCTAGATCAACCAGCTCCGGAACCAGGATGGACACCTCAAATCGATAAGATCTAATCTTTTGCTATTTACATTTGAGGTTCTGATTTCAAAATGACTAATCACACCAGCTTGATGACAAGCTTGGTGAAACTGACAACTTCCAAGCATGGATGTATTAGATCTCACTGGTTCTTGAAGAAAATGAATTGGACACCTACATAAGTCTAGAGGTGCCAGTTCCAGAGGGAGATGAGGCTAAAATCCTTACACAAGAAGAACTAGGTCAAGGCCAAGGAGATCATTGCTGATTAAATCAAGGATCACCTTATACCACAAGTGTCTTCCCTAAAGACACTTAAAGAGATGTTTGATTCCTTGACCAAGCTATTTGAAGGGAAGAAAATAAATCGAAAGATGACTTTGAGAAAACATTTGAAGAATGTGAAGTTCCAGAATGCAGAGACCATACAGTCATACTTCACAAGGGTCTCTCAAATCAAAGAACAACTTGAAGCAGTAGAAGAAGAAGTGGAGAATGCAGAAGTTGTGATAACCACCTTGAATGGCCTCCCAAGATCAAGGGATTCATTCATTCGAGGAATGTGCACCAGAAGGAAGTGATTACCTTCAGCAGACTCTGGGAAGAGTGCACACAAGATGAAGCTCGACTCATAATAAGAGAAAGAGAAGATGGGAGCAACTGAAGATCAAGCTTTCATGATTTAAAGAAGATACCTCAAGCGATGAGGAATATGAAAAACTCAATTCTTGAATAACCTATTATCCATCTTAAGCATTTGGATAAGAAATGATGCTGCTATGAATGAAGAAGACGATGAAGCTAAAAGAAGGAGTCTACCCACAAAACAAATAAAAGATAAGTATTCAATTGCCATTTCATGATATTGGTTTATTATGCATTTGATTATATTTAGTTGATGTGTTCTGCATGATAGAATGTTTGCATTAATGACAGTATACTACTAATATGCATTTGATGGGTAAGTAGTTCATATAACTCTTCATTGCTACTTATCTAGAATGAAACCTCTTTGCTGACATATTAGATTAGTGCACAATTTCAATGATGTCATGGTAGAGATGGAAGACATATATAAAGTTTCCGTGAGATATGGATGAATGTTGTATTGGCTAAAATAGTTGCATGATCATATCTTTATGCATAAGAATTTGTCATTATGAATATGCCTTATGAAATGTTTCTAACCATACAACTGGTGCATTTGACTTGTAGAAAAGATCGCGTACAATCACTTACAAGAAAAGAAGGACGAGACTTGTTCTGAAGAACAAGTGATAACAGTTCAAGAAAGAGTCCAAGATGAAGAATAATATGATGATACTTTCAAAGAAAGAAAGAGGCCTCAAACACACTCTAGTTATGTGACAATGTTGAGTGACATCATTGATGTAGATTCTTCTAGCTATGAAGAAGTAGCCAAGAAGAAAGGGAAGGAGAGTACCAGTTCAAGAAGAATGATGTCTAGGATGCGGTATCTGCAAGTTCCATCATGTAGTAGATGGAAACATCGTGGGATAAAAGGAAAGATTCGTAGAATGAGGATTCTCATAGAAAGAAGGAATAGAATACGAAGAGACATTTGCATCCAGCGAGAGTTGAAGCACATGATAGTCAGACTCATGTGTGCAAATTAAATAAGGCCTTGTACGAGCTCATAAGACACCCATGGGATAACACATACATGAGGAGGTTGAAGATCACCTAGAGTGATGAAGATATTAATATTTGCTACAAGGTTAAAGATGAAAGCCTATAGAGGATGACAAGCTCACAATGGGTGAGAGAAGAAATTTTGAAAAGTTCAAGATAGAGGATCTTGGTATCTAGTGACCCTAGATGGATACATAGAATATTAGTAGTAGAGGAAGCTACTTGTCACTCCAGTATAGAATGTTTCAATGCATAGAGTACGAAAGGAAGAGGGAGAATGGGCTCCACTTCAGAGGGAGTGACTGCAGAAGATCCTGAGGTTTGACATGGTATGATAGGATGGATAGCTTATTGATTGCTCTAGGCTTTACTGAGAGTAAAGAATATTCCAACCTTTTATTCAAGGTTGAAGGTGGAATACTAGTGATGCTCTTGTTATATGTCGATTAATTGTTCCCGACAGGAAAAGAGGAACTCATTAAAGTTGCAAGAAAAGGAAAATTTCTAGGCATGCAGGTGTGGCAGAATCCAGATGAAATATCCTTGGCTCAAGGAAAGTATGTAGTAGAGATCCTAAAGAGGTTCAGGATGATGGGCTGCAAGGCCATGACCACACCTATGGCATCGAACTTGAAGCTATTGAGTGTTGCTTCATCAGAGTCGGTTGATGCCATGATGTATCGTCATATGATTTGTTCCTTGATGTACCTAACGAATATGAGACCAGATATTTTCTTTGCTATGAACACATTGAGACATGTTCACCTAATGGTTGCAAATCATGCAGTGAGGTATTGAAAGGGTACAGTTGAGTATTGGCTTAAGTATGAAGCGAATCAGAAGACTAACCTGGAGGGTTATGTTGATTCGAATTGGGAAGGCAGTACCATTGATAGGAAGAGCACTTCGGGGTGCTACTTCAGTATGAGATCAGGTGTAATCTCTTGGTTTAGCAGGAAGGAGTCCTGCATGGCACTGAGAACAACTGAGGTAAAATATGTTGCCACTTGCTTGGCTATCTGGGAGGTAGTATGTTTCTTTTGAAAACTACTATTTGATTTGATTGATCTAAATTGCATTTGTTGTATGATGCAGAGAGGAGCAATGAAGATCTAGTATGTGATCCAGATCGAGATCTCTCGAAAGGGGGAGTTCTAGCATAGTCGGTGAAGACATGTTATCTGAGCATAAAATCCTGGCGAAGCTCATAGGTGGCTCAGATGTAAACGGTCCTGTAGGTTGTCCTCGGATGTAATCGATCCTAGAAAATCTCACAGGTTATCCTTAGAAGTAATCATCCCTGATGTGATTCCATGCTAGAAATGGCCAGAATGAAGTTTGAGTACTTCAGGGAGAAGCTTGGTGTTCTCCAGATTGAGATTCCCTCGAAGGGGAGGTGATGAGCCCATGAGCCTTTCTGACATGGTGGCAGGTGAGTCCTCCCATGTTCAGATGTAAGTGCAGATCCCTTCTGACATGGTGGTAGACGGGTCCTCCCATGGTCAGATATAAGTGTAGATCCTTTCTGACTGGGTCAGATGTAAGTGCGGAGCCCTTCTGACATGGTGGTAGTGGGTCCTCCCATGGTCAGATATAAGTGTAGATCCTTTCTGACTGGGTTAGATGTAAGTGCGGAGCCCTTTTGACATGGTGGTAGGCGGGTCCTCCCATGGTTAGATATAAGTGCATAGCCTTTCTGACTGGGTCAGATGTAAGTGTAGAGCCCTTCTGACATGGTGGTAGGTGGGTCCTCCCATGGTCAGATATAAGTGCAGATCCTTTCTGACTGGGTCAGATCCAAGTGTACAGCCCTTTTGACATGGTGGTAGGTGGGTCCTCCTATGGTCATATATAAGTGCATAGCCTTTCCCTGGATGATATATGGTGTGTCCTATCATGCCGACGGATGTAAGTGCAGAGCCTTTCTCTGGATGGTAGATGGTGTGTCCTACCATGCAAGAAGATATAAGTGTTGAGCATTTCCTTGGATAGTAGATGGTGTGTCTTACTAATTCATAGGATGTAAGTGGTGAGCCTTTTTGACTGGGTCATTTGGAAATTGAACCCAGTGATAGATTAATTTTACTCACAACAATTAACAATTGATCATGCAAAATCACTCACAAAAGAGACTGAAATTGGAGCTGAACACTAAACTGTATTAACTCAGTGTAAAATAGCCAACCCTATAACATAATAGGTTGCTGAATAAATAACATAAATCAGGGATTCAAATGCATGAGGAGCAATTCGAATCTAGCATAAAGCAGGCTTACTAAAAATAAAGCAAATCCCCCATAGGTGTAAAAAGCTGATCCCAAATCTGTCATGGAGCTCACGAATTGGAAAAATGGCTTAGGCAAGCTAAAGAGTGGTGGAATGGTAGCTCATACATGCTTTTGCAAGAAGAAAAGAGTGGAGGATGAAGAGGACAAAAAACTAGTTCACCTCACCAAGCCTAGCTTTTCCATTTGCCTTAAAACACTGAAAAAGCAGGGAATAAAGAAGAAAAAGGAGAAGGGCACCTAGGAGGCCAGGAATAAAGCAAATTTGATTCCTTGGGATTTCCCATGCACTACATGAGTCAAATAAGGCAAGTTTGACCACTATGGATAGGTAAAAGACAACTTGCACAAGGTGGGACACATGAACTAGGCTAATAAGACAAAAATAATTAAATTAATGTCTAAGTGGGTAAAATATGGGTGGATTATTATAACACCCCCCCCTAAGCCTGACTTATGAGTAATATATCAGAAAATTATAGGGCCTAGCAACAAGGCTTAGTCACCCTTTACATACTGCATGTCCATTTAAACAAGGAAAGAGGCAAAACCAACTTGGGAAAATCCTCCCTTAAACATGGATTGTAAACAAAATTTGGAAATCTTGTCTTCACTCATGCTTCACAGCATGATCAACAATCCCCAGCAGTGATTTGAGATTTTTGAAGGTCTTCTCACAAAATGCTTTGGTGAAGATATCAGCTACTTGTTCTGAAGATGAACAGAAGAGTAGGTGAATGGTGCCATCATGCACAAGCTCTCTGATGTAGTGCATATGGATCTCAATGTGTCTGGTTCTCTGCTTCTGAAATAGATCTTTGTAGATTCGAATGGTACTCTGGTTATCATAGTAGATGGTAGTTGAGTACTCTGATTCGAAAACACACTCTCCAAGTAAACCCTGCAACCATAAACATTGAGTTGTTGCATTAACAACTCCTCTGTAATCTGCTTCTGTAGATGAGAGTGCAATGGCACTCTGTTTCTTGCTTCACCAGCTGATTGGCCCTTCTGCAAGCATGAACACATATCCTGATGTGGACTTTTTGTCTGTGCTATCACCTGCCCAATCACTGTCAGTAAATCCAATCAAATCAAGATCAAATTTTTCTTTATAGAAGATCCCATGTGTCCTTGTTCCCTGAACAAAGTTAAGGATCCTTTTGGCTTCTTTCCAATGGATCTCATGAGGCTGATCCATGTATCTAGAAGCCACACTTACTGCATAACAAAGATCAGGTCTAGTATGTGTCAAATACAACAAACATCCAATCAATTTCCTATACAGTGTATTGTTTACCATAGGTAAAGAATCAGCTTCTTCCAGCTTCACTCCTGAAAGGAAAGGAGTTTTGCTTGCTTTGCAATCCTTCATTCTGAATTTTTTTAGCAAGTCCAAGGCATATTTGGACTGATGCACCTTGATTCCAGCTTTGGTTTGAGCAATCTCAAGCCCCAAAAATTGACTTAAGAGCCCCAAATCTGTCATGGAGAAGGCTTGATTCATAGCTCCTTTTAAGGAAGCAATCTCATCCTTTGAGCTTCCTGTAATGAGGAGGTCATCAAAATATAACACAATGATCATTAATGAACCATTAACTAACTTCAAATAGACATTTGGATTTGATTTGCACCGAACAAAATTCAGTGATAGCAAGAAGCTATCGATCTTGGCATACCAAGCCTTGGAGGCTTGCTTTAGCCCATACAATGACTTTCTTAACCTGCACACAAGAGAAGGGTTAGTAGAAAAACCTTGAGGCTGCTGCATGTATATCTATTCAGTGAGATCTCCATTCAGGAAGGCACATTTTACATCCATGTGATGTACCTCCCATTGCCTTGAGGCTGCAATGGCTAAGTCTAGTCTAATGGAATCCATCTTTGCCACTGGGCAAAGGTCTCATTGTAATCTATGCCATGAACCTGTGAGTAGCCCTTGGATACCAATATAGCCTTGTACTTCAGTGGTGAACCATCAGCAGAAAATTTGGTCTTATAGACCCACTTACACTTGACTAACTTTCTCCCTGGGGGAAAATCCACTAGCTCCCATGTGTTGCTCTTCTGGAGTGAGATGAACTCCTCCTTCATGGATGTTTGCCATCTTGGATCTCCTGCTGCTTCTTCATATGTTTGAGGATCAGACTCCACCATCAAATAGAATTTTTCAGCAAACATAGGATCCTTCATGCACAGACCACTCTCAAACTGAGATCTAGTCCTCCTTGGGTCATTGGGATCCCCAGCTAGCTCTCCTGTTGCATGTAGTGTCTTGGATGCCCATTTTGGCCTTGTAGGGATGTTAGGGTCTGCAATAAAATCATCTCCATCAGACAAATCAGAATCAGCATGTTCAACAAACTCTTTACTTACTTCTTGAGGTTCAGGTGGAGAAGAGGCTTCTCCAACTTCCATTGCTGCAAGGGGTTCTTCTTCAAACTGAACACACCTTTCGATGAAGGATTTGTTTGTGCTCAAATTTATCAGTTTGTACCCTTTTGAATCTTCAGAGTATCCAACAAAAATACACTCTTGGCTTTGGGGTTGCAAATCCTTCCGCTTCTCTATTGGAATTCTAGCCCAAGCCTTTGAGCCAAATATCCTGAAATGGGTCACATCTGGCTTGTGCCCATTCCATGCTTCGAAGGGAGTCATACCATCAAGCTGTTTATGAGGAACCCTATTCTGAATATAGGCTGCACAGTTGATAGCTTCGGCCCAGTACTTTGGTGGCAAATTTTTGGCCTCCATCATGCATGTTGCCATCTCCTTCAGTGATCTGTTCTTCCTCTCAGCAACACCATTTTGCTGTGGTGTGTAAGGGATATAATGCTGCATCTGAATACCTGCATCTGCACAATAATTAATAAACTCAGACTTGACATACTCACCACCATTGTCAGATCTGAGGGCCTTGAGTTTCCTTCCAGACTGGTTCTCAACCAAAGCCTTAAAGACTTTGAATAGGACAAAAAATTCAGACTTGTGTTTCAGGAAGTGAACCCAGCAATACCTGGAAAAGTCATCAATGAAATTCAATGCATATTTGGCCTGACTCATGGACATATGAGGGAATGGTCCAGCAACATCACTGTGGATCAGCTCGAGGGGTGCAGAGGTTCTCTCATGACTAGCTCTCTCAAATTTATGCTCTGGGTGTTTTCCTAGGATACAACCTTGGCAGACTCCTTTGGAAAATTTTATCTTGGGAAACCCTATCACCATCTCTTTTTCACTAAGATCAGAAAGATACTTGTAATTTAGGTGGCCAAATCTTTCATGCCAAATCCTGCTGGCTTCATTAGCATGAATCAGAAGAGCAGAGGGGTTTGAGTAGGGTAGGAAGTGTGAGAACATGTATACCTTTTGAGCATGATTTGCAACTCCTTTTGCAATGACTCTACCACTTGAGATCTCTGTGATCTCAACTTCATCAGGGGAGAATATGACTTTCTTAGGAGACCCAGTGTGGGTCATCTGGTACACTGACAAGAGGTTGGAGGAAAGACTAGGCACATACAACACATTGTTGAATTGACCATGATCAAGATCAATCCTCCCTTTTCCCAAAATTTCAGTGAGAGAGTCATCTCCCAGTACTATAGGTGGTCCTTTCGACATGTCAAGTGAGGAGAATTCCTCGGTCGAAACCATGTGTCTTGAAGCTCTAGAATCAATGATAAAACTGGGTGAGCTTGATGTGCCAGCAACCAATGCATGAACTCTCTCTCTGTCATCTGAACTTGATCCTCCTTCTCTCTTCTTTGAGCTTTCTGGAAGGGAGATGCCATTCTTCTCTAGGAGTTGGGTCAGCATGTCTATTTTCTTCTTCATACAAGAGCTTTCAGCGTGATTGCCCTTATTGCAGTATGCGCACTTGTTCATTTCACCTTTGTTTTTCTTCTTCTGGTAGTTCTTCTTGGAACCTTGTGGCTCCTCTGGAGACTGTTTCTTGTCTCTCTTTTGCTCAGGTGGGTTTTTAGCTTTCTTTTTTCTTTTTGAATCCACCCTCGAATCCCTAGCAATCAGAGCTTGATCTTTGGATGGTTTGATGGTGCCTATCATCACCATCTTATCATGTTCTTGTGTGAGAGATTCCATGAAATCTGCAAGGCTAGGCATCTTCCAGGTTCAAGCTGTCAGTTTTGTGGCATAGAAGGTCTAAACAAACACTGAATAGTCAAGGCCTAGCTTCGAGGGAATGGCCAGGATGAGCTGATCATCCTTCTTTTCGATCCCACACTGTTTCAGCTGCAAAACTAGTGCTTTGAACTTGGAGAAATATCGCTGCAGGGATTCAAAGCTATTTGGACTCAGAGAAATCAACTCATTTTCGATTTGATGTCCCCTCATCTCATTTGTCTTTCCAAAAAGATCAGCAAGATTCTCCCATACTTCATTTGGTGATGTCAATCCATCAAGATGGAAAAGGAGGTCTCTGGAAATACTCAGACACAGGAGACCATAGGCCTCATCCCTCCTGTTGTGCCATTTAATCTTCTCTGCAGCTACATTGGGATCTGCTTCTGTTGCCATAGTCACACTGTAGAGGCCTTTCACTCTCAACAGTATCTCCATCTCTGCTTTCCATTCAAATAAATTGAAAGGAGTCAAGATAGTTTTCTGTGATTGATCCATAGCTTAGAAAATCTGTCCCGACTGTCAGTAGAAGGCTCCCAGTCACTGATGTCGAACCTGCAAAACAATTTTGAAGGAGAGAAATCGATCTACAATGGCTTTAATACCATGTGGAAATTGAACCCAGTGATAGATTAATTTTACTCACAACAATTAACAATTGATCATGCAAAATCACTCACAAAAGAGACTGAAATTGGAGCTGAACACTAAACTGTATTAAATCAGTGTACAATAGCCAACCCTATAACATAATAGGTTGCTGAATAAATAACATACATCAAGGATTCAAATGCATGAGGAGCAATTCGAATCTAGCATAAAGCAGGCTTACTAAAAATAAGCAAATCCCCCATAGGTGTAAAAAGCTGATCCCAAATCTGTCATGGAGCTCATGAATTGGAAAAATGGCTTAGGCAAGCTAAAGAGTGGTGGAATGATAGCTCATACATGCTTTTGCAAGGAGAAAAGAGTGGAGGTTGAAGAGGACAAAAAACTAGTTCACCTCACCTAGTCTAGCTTTTCCATTTGCCTTAAAACACTGAAAAAGCAGGGAATAAAGCAGAAAAAGCAGAAGGGCGCCTAGAAGGCTAGGAATAAAGCAAATTTGATTCCTTGGGCTTTCCCATGCGCTACATGAGTCAAATAAGGCAAGTTTGACCACTATGGATAGGTAAAAGACAACTTGCACAAGGTGGGACACATGAACTAGGCTAATAAGACAAAAATAATTAAATTAATGTCTAAGTGGGTAAACTATGGATTGATTATTCTAACAGGTCATATATAAGTGTTGAGCCTTTTTGACTAGGTCAGATATGAGTGTTGTGCCTTTCTATGGATAGTAGATGGTGTGTCCTGCTATTCCAGTATATGTAAGTGCTGAGCCTTTCCTTGGATGATATATGGTGTGTCCTATCATGCCAGTGGATGTGAATGCTCGGCCTCTGATATGGTAGTGGATGTGTTCCTCCCATGGTCAGATGTGAGTGCTGGGCATGCCTTTCTAACATGGTGGTGGATGTGTTCCTCCCATGGTCAGATGTAAGTGCTGGGAGGGCCTTTATGACTGGGTCAGATATAAGTGTTGAAGAAGATGAAGACCTACATGGAGGCTAGGGCTACAACTAGCATGAAAAAGGGGTGGCACTGTAGAACTTCCTATGATGAGTATAATTGAGAGATAGCATGAGTTGATCGAGATAGCGAAAGCACTGATGATGATGATCCAGTGATGATGCAGTTTCGATGATGATCTAGTGATGATCCAGCTTTGATGATGATACAGACTTGATCCAGAGAAGAAGACTTGTGATGATGAGTCGTGTCAAGAGAATACCTTCCTAGTTAAGAGGGAGTGTTGATGTATTTGTAACTTCGGAATGTATTCACTTATATATATTATTTATTGTACCCCAATGTTCCTATCAGGAAGTATGTGTAATGTAATTGAATCATGTCATACCCCGATGTTCCTATCGGGAGAATCAATAATGTAAACAAGTCATGTAAAGTTATAGAGGGTAACCCTCCTTATTGTTCAAGGGTTAAAGTCCCCACAGTTTTGGGGCACTAGGGTTGTTAGACTCTCCTAGAGAAGTTGGCCCTAGTAAGTTATTGTTAAGTCGGGAATTAGTATAAATAGAGAGTGAACCTCTCTATTTAATACATAGTCACTCACACTCAGTTGTAGCGCATGAGTGAGAGAGAAGGAGTTGGGATAAGAGAGAGAACTGTTGTTAGAGATCATCTTACTGCCTTTGAGTTTTACTGCTACTATTGGTGCTTATTCTATCTCTAAGGAAGTTGCGGGGTTTTCTCCTTTATGGTTTTCCCAAGGAAAATATTTGTGTCTATTGTCTCTTGTGATTGATTGATGTGCATGTTATTTTCTTAGATAAGATCCTAAGATAATACTGTCTAATTGATAAAAATCTAACAGTTAGAACATGTAATGATGAATTATGTGATATATTGGTAAACTATCATCTAAAGGCATAAAATAACTCTAATATTATAAACTAGAGTTATCCCACATGCATCATTGTATTGTAACCATTCTCTATATAAATATGTGGAAATTCATTTATACCACATGTGTTATGGGATGTATTTAAATATTAACCTCTTGGTATATAAGAGAGGTGAAGGAGAACCTTTTGGGTGTGTGTTTATTGTAGTTGATCACACATCACATGTTGTATATGTCATTTGTACACACATGATTGGGTGAGGGAGCTTGATGTAATGTATATGTGAGGATGCCATGTAATATTGGAGATCAATTTTCAAAATAATGGAAGATGCAACCCTTCCGATGGATGTATCCCATATTGGGCGAACCATGCATATCAACATTTTCTTGTTAAAATCTTTTCTCCAAATTATTATTTTTTATTTTATGTTGCTTGGTAGATAGAAGGTTAGACTAGTAATGTTTTCCATACTTTATATTGTGTTATGATATTATTTCATATGTTCACAATATTTAACATGGTTTCAGAGCATGTTTTTATGCTCTACCTTCTTCGGTAATTTTTTTATTTTATTTTTATTTTTAAGCAACATATTCATGATTTCACTTGGGGTCTTCATATTTTGTAGTTTTGTGACCTGATATACAATACTTAAGTGCTATTTTATTATATCTAAGATTTATTCTACATATATATATATATTTTCCTTTCAAACCCTAACCCTCATGGAGAAGTGTTTAAGGTAAAACTGGGTGGTGAATTTTAGATAGTTTTTTTTTACACTTTCTATGCATATTTTTAAAGAAAAAATGCAGATCTAAGTTCCTCTCGAAAAAATATGCAATTTTAAAAAAAACATCTCATTTGGAGTTCGAATGGTGGATATATCACTATTTTAAAATCAACGATTTTTTATTTTTTTTGGTGACGGCTACGTGGACTGCAAAGCGAATATCTACCAAGCAACATAAAACATGAAATAAAATTGGAGAAAAGAGAGCAACAAAATAAAACTGACATACATGGCTCACCCAATATGGGATACAAACATGGGAAGGGGTACATCTTCCATTATTTTGAAAATAAATATCCAAGATTACATGGAATCCCCACTGTCACATGCCCCAATTTTGCAAAAAAAATAATATTATATTATTTTATTTTATTGAGGACAATATGTTAAATTTTATGCTAAGTTGTAATTGATGACTCAGCAGAGTGAAGGATATTTAATGTAATTCTGAATATTTTTATTATAAATAAATAAAGTAGGAGACAACAGCTTAGGAGAGCTGTTAAAAGAGTGTTTACTGGTCAAATTGGTGGAGGAGACTGGGTGGAGAGTAAACAGACATGTGGCAGCATCCTCAAACCACTTCCAACTGTTGCAGGTGGCAACCTCCCTACATTTGGGGTCATGATTCCCCAAGAAAGTGGAATCATAGCAAGTGGCTCAATTAATGACAACTGACCCAAAAGACCTAGGCAATATTTATAAAAATGCCCATTGAAGAGAGGTGAGGCTGCTCATTTCTAGAGAAGTGATCATTCAGGTGAATGTACTTCAGAGAAATTCAATGGAAGGGAATTGTGGAAGAAGTTTGAGGGGATAACTGCTGAGTGATCTAGTGTAGCTTTTAAGCTGAAAGATCTTACTGCTGAGTGCAGGGTGTTTTACTGAGTTATTGGACTAGTCTACTGTTTGCATGCTCCAACAGTTCTCAGCCAAGAAGACCAGGAGGAAGCATTGTTTGAGCACTCTCCAGGAGTTTGGTAGGGAGGAACGACCTCCTAACGCTATTGTCATCTATCCTAATCAAGTTCTACATTATTTTGTTTTACTGTGTTAGATAGATAAATCTGAATCTGACTGTTAAAGGAATGTTAAATATTCAGTTTGTAAAATGTTAGAAGTTAGTAATTTTTTTAGATTATTGAAGAAATGAATCCGAAAAGTAATGTGTTAGAATGGAAAATAATTCTAGTCTGTGTTTTTCCACACTTGGAAGGACCAGGCCGTACTCCAACACAGATTGAGTATTTACAGTAGATGAAATAAAATGTTAAGAGACTGAATAAAACAGATATGGTTCTGCATTTCGTAGTTAGTAGAGTAACTTATTTCATTATGTAGGTTATTATTAAAAAGAATAGTAATATGGATATCTATGTTTATTGTTTTAACAAGCTTATTTATGTAAATATATTGGAAAAGAAATAGCAGTAATCTAGTACAGGTAGAAGGATTAAGATGATAAGAAAATATCTTAGTAGATACGATTGTGTATTTATAGACAGTAGATTAATTTTTATTCAAGTTAAATTACTATGGAGGTTAAACTGTGTAATGATAGGTTATATTTCTTTGTGTTCACTTAGTAACTAATTGAAATACATCAGAAAAATCACAGTCGAGTTACAATGTTTACATTCAAATCAGTAAAAAAATAAACTACTAATCATATAGTCTATTTTCTAATAATATCAACTAATCTAAGACTAGTAATCACTATAAACTAAATAAGGTTATATTAAAAGTACTTAAATTATAAAGAGCAAACTAAGATACAGAGTCTATGCTTATCTTTTCAAAGAACTCTGAGTAAATTCTACCTGTCAGTTTAAGTAAATAAAACAAAGGGAGTATGATTTATAACTAATATAAAAATAAATATCTATCTATGTAAAGAACTGTTTTATAATTATCAAACATGTTTATACCTGTAAAGGTAAACTAAAGGGTTGAAACCCTAAACAAAATTTATTTTTAGAATTAAAAACATTTAAGCTACAATCCATTTACTTGGATTATTTTATCAATAAACAATTAAACTACTATAGACTGGTTACAATCCTTTCCGAAAATATATGTACAGATACAACTTAAAAAATATCCTGTCACAACACACCTGTAATAATATTAATTTAACCGAATTTACAAATAGCAGAATCCTATTATTATTGAATTGAAGAATTCATTTAGACAAGGGTTTCATTCAGGAAAACCCTAGTTTGTTCATTCTGAATAGGTAGGTTAATTTTATAAATTATACACTATGACTGAGTTACAGTCTTGAATAATAACAATAATATATACACAAAATATAATTGATAGTAATATTCTTTATTAACATTCGGTTAGGGAAAACCATAACTTACATAGAGTCACCATACAGTATCACTGCAAAATGAGACTGAGCTCGAAGAAAAAAAACAATGTATCACTTTGACAGGCCGTAAGGCTGAAAATTTAACTAATTACAACACCTAGCTCAAGGCCGGGACTACCCAACGACATAGCGAGGGTTTGTAAATAGAATAGAACCAATAGTTTTTAAAAACAAGAAAACCATTTATCTAATGGCGAAGCTGGACAAGCTTCCAAGCTCGGGGTTTCACCATCGACAACCCTATTACAACCAGGGTAAGAACGCATTCGTTGAACCCAGGGCTTACTGGATTGGAGCCATAAGCCCTCGAAGGAAGCTAGCATTATATTCGTCATGGGTTGCAAGAGTAGTCCCAAATTCCTGCAAGAAGAGCACAATACTGTGCGTTAATTACAAAACTCTCTTTCTATTAAAAACCTAACTGTAAAATAACATTACTGTGAGTCGTTCACTTCAGAATGAAAACCAAGTATTTACCTTTAATGAAAGAGTATCGAACAGTCTAGCGACGAGACTGTCACCAACTACAATTTGTACATACAAAATCTCCAAACCCTACGACGTCAATGGAGCACAACCAACATCAACGAAGCCTTAGCTTCTCACAGCAGTGTCAGGCCATGGGGAAGGCAAGATGGAGCTATGGACAGGCCGCAAGCCAAGTGAAAATAAAAGCAATAAACTCTCGCATAGTAAAACCCATGGCTAAGAAGGATTGGCAACAAAACCGAACACCGAAGACTAAAACAACGTTAAACCCAAGTTTTGGAGCAAGCTAGAACATGAAGAACACTCACGGCCACCATGAAACCTTGCAGAGCAGCCCGAAGGCCAGCGTGAACTTCGGAGGGAGAATGACAAAGCGACTAGGGTTGCAAGAGTTTTATATCTCCAATACACGGATAGGAGGTGACCACATGCCCTCAAATAATTCCAATCATGCAAGGGTCGATTCCAAAGTCCACCTGCGGTTCAATCAACCAAATTATTAAAACAATGATTTTTATCAAACATTGCATGAACTATGAAGCACGTATATATATATATTACATCGATATTGATAGATACTCTTTATCATAATGTTTGATAGATCGATTTTGGCGTTGACCTAGTGAAAGGTGGTAACCATTTGATATTATGGAAAAGTCCAAAGTCAATCTTGCTTAGAACCTTTCTAACTACTATAGATTTAAATACTTGCAAAACATTGTAAATATGCATGTATTATAATCTGAACTTATCATTTTTTAAACCAACACCTTGGGTGGTTATAATGTATGGAGTTGAATAGCATAATAAAAGAGTATAAACATAACTTTTACGAAGTTCGATGTTGGTTTAAACTTTCATAGAAACCAGTTGCTTCTCGACTTGTAAATGCTAGTAATTTACCATAATTGTTTATATTGGACAAGATAGTTTGTGATTGTTCAAGATAACCTGTACTTAGCATAGGGTAGCATTTTGATCATAGTAGAAAGATTTACCATAATAGTTACTATAGACATTAACTTAATGTAAGAGAGGCATTATGGTAATAATAAAATTACAATGGAATAACCTTACTCAAGTTTATAATCATTGGAACGATACTGATTGACTTAGATTTAGTAAGGGCAAATAGTATTCCATGTGAAACAATGCAGTTATTTTTACATTAATCAAGCCTATAATATCAAGGAGATTTACAAGCAGTAAGTTTTCCCTATAGAATGTAAATAACGATCAGTTTGGTACTTTAGTAAATAATACGATAATGTATGTGGTCACAATAGTACATGCAATACGACGTTAATGAAAGTAAGAAAGTTGATAACTTATCAGTGTACAACTGGTTTTTACATACCAGTAATCAGGTTAATAACTTCCATAACTAGTAAGTTAAAAAAATATATAAAGTCGAAACGTATATTCTATTGAGAATATTTACTATCAGTATTGATAGAAGCTCTTCCATGAATAAAAATAAATAAGAATAAGTATAACATTTGCAAGTTAAGCATGTTAAAATAGAAATGAATATACGACAAAGATTATGAGCTTAGAGTTCATAGTAAGTATCTTTGGTGTCGCTAAGCTTGATAAAGAAAGGAGCCTGTTATCTGAACTCTGCTTACAAGAAAAACTAGAAAAGATAAAATACTTTACCTCATTGAAGTTGCTTGAAAATTATCAGCTTATTTACTAGCATATTATTTTGCAAACAGAAACACTTCTTGATACTTTATGAATTTAAAACGTCTACTTGTTCGATTGTACCTATGAACTTGTAAGAACCAACAATCTGTCTGCATTGGTATAAATGCTAAGCAAGCCCAGGATTCAAAGTTAGATTCCACCTACTTGCCATAAAGTAGAATCATTAGTAAACTGAAAGAAAACAGTATGCAAGTAAATCTTATTTACGTTACGAAAAAGAAGCTGCTTTAGTTAAACGTAATTTGAAAATGTGTAATACTAATTGTTGGACTGTTTTATTTTCCGCTAACCATTAGTTGTTAGTAAACCACATATTTAGCATTTTATGTTATCTCAAAATTTTAAATTTTTGTGAAAATTTGGGGTTTTGACATGTGGTATCAGAGCACAAGGTTCAAACACTAGGCCTTGATAAAGCCCAACTAGATTTTATGAAAAAGTGATTTTGAATTATTTTACTGATGTATTTTCTTTTTAATGTTATTCAATAGAGAAATTGTTTCTGAAGTTTAACAACAGGTATGGAAAGGTTGGAGGAATATGCGGAAGAAGAATCTCCATTTACTGCACCAAAAAACTTACCAACAGATCCTATACCAGAAGACCTAACCACTAATTCCTCAGAACTGTTACAAACAGTAAAAGATTTAAAATCTGAAATGGAATCAGTTAAATGAGAGAATGAAAGGATTCTGAGAGCTCAGGAGAAGCTAAATCAGATCCTAACAGAAAGATTTCAAACTGAGGGTAAGGGTAAAAGAGCTGATTCAGAAGATACAAGTCATCAACATAAAAATAAAAAGATCAAATAGACTAAAAATGAAAGCAGCTCATCCTCAGAGGTGTTTGGTGAACAACATAATTTTCATTCTACAAGTGATAGTAGTGATGACAACCATTATACTAAAAAGAGAAAATATAAACCATATGAGGAGATTTCTGGGGAGTTTAAAAAGATTAAACCACCAACATTCAATGGAGAGACTGAGAAGGGGGAAGAAGTGGAATCCTGGTTATCTGGGATGAAGAAGTACTTCCAGATTTATAACTATTCTAACCAATTAAAGGCTAGAATGGCTATCTACAATCTCTCAGGAAACGCTGATATTTGGTGGCAGGACTTGAAGAGAGTGAAGGGAACAAAAGAGAAGAACATAAATTGGAGTACCTTCAAGAGGTACTTTAAAAATAAATTTCTGTTCGAGCAATACTATGAAGAGAGAGCAAAAGAATTCTACGAGCTTAAATTAGGATCAATGACTATGAAAGATCTAAACAACAAGTTTTTAAGTCTGCTTAGGTATGTGGCATACCTTGTAGATGAAAAACCAAAGGTACAATGATTCCTCAGCTGTTTACCTTATCATATTAAGGACAGGACTGAGTATGACAATCCAAATACTTTGGAAGAAGCTACGAGGAAAGCCAACTTTTGTTATGAACAGAATCGGAAGAAGGAAAGCATGGCCAACTCAAAAGGCCAAGAAGAATAATAACCATTATGATCAAAAGAAGAAAGAATTTGTGCCCAACAAGAATTCTAAAAACAATAAGGCCATAAATTTTCCTAACAAGAATTTCCAAGGGAATAAGAATAATTCACCAAGTAATCAGAACAATTCAAAGGGTAAAGAGGCTGCTAATAATCATAGCAATTACACCAAGAACTTTGAACGCAAAGAACCTATAAAGTGCTGGGAGTGTAATGGCCCACATTATGCCTCAGTATGTCCTAATGAGAAAAAGACTATCAGTAATATCCATACTATACAGGAGGAGATGACTGTTGGAGAGTTAGCGAGGACTATGCCCAGAATCAATGCATCCTTGGAGAATCGACAAGCAGAATATCAAACTTCCATGGTGGAAGTAGAAGGTATGATAAACCAAACCCCTATAACTATTTTAATTGATCCAGGAGCTAGTATCAGTTATATTTCACCTAAAATGGTAGAAAAATGTAAGTTACTTGCTAAAAAATTTGAAAATTCTTGGTTGGTTCAGTTAGTCGCTGGTGCTAAAAGGAAGGTAACTTGTTTTGTAAAAGAATGTGTAGTATTTATGGATCGATTTGAAACTGTTGTAAAGCTTAATGTATTACCTCTTAGTTCTTATGACTTACTCATCAGTATGGATTGGTTAGAACAACATAGGGTAATTTTAAATTGTTATGATAAAACCTTTATGTGTATAAACAATGATGTAAAACCAATAAGTGTAAAGGGGATCCCTAGAAAAACCACCATAAGGCAGATTTTTGCTCTGTAGCTTAAGAGAGATGTTAGGAAGGGTTGCAAATCTTATGCAGTAATAATAACTGATGAGGAGAATCTAAACAAAACAAACAAATTAAAATTGGAGGACATACCAGTTTTAACAGAGTACGCTGATGTATTTCCAGAAGAAATTCCAGGATTACCTCCGAAATGGGAACTAGAATTTACCATTGAGATGGTACCTGGTGCAGTACCCAGCTCAAAGGCCCCTTATCGAATGAACATACTTGAACTTAATGAATTAAAGTCACAAATAAAAGAACTTATTTATAAAAAGTATATTCGACCTAGTGTGTCTTCCTGGGGGGCACTTGTCATCTTCGTTAAGAAAAAGGAAGGAACCATGCGACTTTGCATAGATTACCGTCAGTTGAATAAGATGACTATTAAAAATAGATACCCGTTGCCCGACATAGATGATCTGTTTGATTAACTATGTGGAGCCATGGTGTTTTCGAAAATTGATTTAAGGTCTGGATATCACCAAGTTAGGATTAAAGATGAAGATATCTTTAAAACAACTTTTAGGACTCGATATGGTCATTACGAGTTTTTCGTCGTGCCATTTGGGCTCACTAATGCCCTAGCTGTTTTTATGTGTTTAATGAAGAACGTTATGCATAAGTATCTAGATAAGTTTGTGTTCATGTTCATCGACGACATATTAATCTATTCAAAAACTGAAGAAGAACATAAATAACATTTAAAAATTGTTTTGCAAGAGTTACGAGATCATCAACTCTTTGCAAAGTTTAGTAAATGTGATTTCTTCAAGGATAAGATTCAGTACTTAGGACATGTGGTGACTAAGGAAGGGATTTTGGTAGATCCTGAAAAGATAAAGGAAATCGAAGATTGGCCGGTTCCTAAGGATGTAACTGATGTTCGATCCTTCATGGGAATTACCGGTTACTACTGGAGGTTCATTGAAGGTTTTTCAAGAATTGCGAATCTGATAACTTCTTTGCAAAAGAAAGGAAAGAAATTTGATTGGAACCAAAAATGCGAGGAAAGCTTTAAAAAGTTAAAAAATTTATTAACCAGCGCACCTATTTTAAGAATAGCTGATCCAAATAAAGAATTTATAGTGTGCACTGATGCCTACAATGATGGTTTAGGCGGTGTTCTAACTCAAGAAGGGCATGTTATTGCCTATGAGTCTAGGAAATTTAAAATTCATGAAAAGAATTATGCAACTTATGGTCTGGAATTAGCTGCTGTTATACATGCTCTAAAGATGTGGTGTCATCACCTAATTAGCAGAAAATTTATTTTAATGACTGATAATAAAGGACTAAAATATCTGTTACATTAGCCTAATCTAAATGCCAGACAAGCTAGGTGGCTAGCTTTTCTAAGTGAGTATGATTTTGAAATTCAACACATTAAAGGTAAAGAAAATAAAGAAAATAAAGTTGCTGATGCATTAAGTAGGAGTGCAAGGATGAGTTTCGTGGCAGTTATCAGCACTTATACAACAGATTTGGATGAACAACTTAAAACAGGGATATAACAAGATGAAAGTTACCAAAACTTACAAGCTAACACAAAAGAAAATCCAACAGAAAGATTAAGTAAAGGGTATAGTTTGAATGCAAAGGAATTTTTACTGTATAAAGACATAATGTATGTACCTAATGTACCTAAAGTTAAGTTGTTAATTTTGGATGAAATCCATAAAACTCCATACTCAGGTCATCTAGGTTATCAAAAGACTATAACTATGTTAAGAAAAGAATATTTTTTGCCAAATATGAAGACTGAATTAGCAGAGTATATCGCTAGGTGTTTTGAATGTCAGCAGGTGAAAATTGAACATCAACACCCAGCTGGATTACTTCAGCCATTACCCATTCCCAGCTGGAAATGGGAGATAATTAGTCTCGATTTTATTACTGGACTACCTAAAAATCAGAATTTAAATGATTCTATCATGGTAGTGGTCGATAATTTAAGTAAAGCAGCTCACTTTATACCTGTTAAAACTACGTATAAAGCTGCAAACATAGCTGATATCTTTCTAAAATAGATTTTCTGACTGCATGGAATACCGAAAGTCATAATCTCATATAGAGATCCTAAATTTACAGGTAACTTTTGGAAATCTCTGTTTAAAGGATTAAACACTACATTAAATTTTAGTACTTCATTCCATCCTCAAACAGATGGACAAACTGAAAGAGTAAACCAAGTACTGGAGGATTTATTAAGAATGTATGTGAAAGACCAGCTAGGTAAATGGGAGGATTATTTGCATTTGGTAGAATTTGCTTATAATAATAATTATCAGGCATCAACCAGATTTAGTCCTTTCGAAGTATTGTAAGGAAGGAAATGTAATACTCCTATCTCTTGGAGTAATTCAGTGGATAGATTAGTATTAGGTCCTGAACTATTAAAGGAAATGGAAGAAATTGTAAAACAGGTACAAGGTAATCTAAAATTTGCGCAGGATCGACAGAAAAGTCAAGTAGACCTTAAAAGAACTCCAAAGGAGTTTCAGGTAGGTGAACATGTGTTCATCAAGGTGAGGCCCAAAAAGAGCTCTCTTAGATTGGGAAGTTGTGCAAAACTAGCACCTCGTTACTGTGGTCCATTTGAAATACTGTCCAGGATTGGACAAGTAGCTTATCAATTAGCATTACCACCAAATTTAAGAGTACATAATGTTTTTCACATTTCTGTATTAAATAAATATGTTCATGATGCTACTCATGTTGTTAATCGGAATGATGTACAGGTGGAACTAGAAGGATATTTTTCTGGTGGAACCGGACTGTATCCTCGGGCAGAGGGAGAACACACTTCGAAACCACACCATTGGTCAGGTGAAGGTGCAATGGAAGCACCTTAGTATAGAGGAAGCCACCTGGGAATTGGAAAGTAAAATGAGAGATACATATCCAATTTCGTTCTAGGGGAATTCTGAAGACGAAGAATAAATAACATTGAGGACGATGTTATGCTCTAAGGGGGTGTGTATGTCACATGCCCCAATTTTGCAAAAAAAACAATATTATATTATTTGATTTTATTGAGGACAATATGTTAAATTTTATGCTAAGTTGTAATTGATGACTCAACAGAGTCAAGGATATTTAATGTAATTCTTAATATTTTTATTATAAATAAATAAAGGAGGAGACAACAGCTTAGGAGAGCTGTTAAAAGAGTGTTTACTAGTCAAATTGGTGGAGGAGACTGGGTGGAGAGAAAACAGACATGTGGCAGCATCCTCAAACCACTTCCAACTGTTGCAGGTGGTAACCTCCCTACATTTGGGGTCATTTTTCTCCAAGAAAGTGGAATCAGAGCAGGTGGCTCAATTAATGACAACTGAACCAAAAGACCTAGGCAATATTTATAAAAATTCCCATTGAAGAGAGCTCAGGCTGCTCATTTCTAGAGAAGTGATCATTCAAGTGAATGTACATCAGAGAAATTCAATGGAAGGGAGTTGTGGAAAGAGTTTGAAGGGATAACTGCTGAGTGATCTAGTGCAACTTTAAGCTGAAAGAACTTACTACTGAGTGTAGGGTGTTTTACTGAGTTATTGGACTAGTCTACTATTTGCATGCTCCCCCAGTTCTCAACCAAGAAGACCAGGAACAGGCTCGGGGGTCCTAAGGAAGCGTTGTTTGAGCGCTCTCCAGGAGTTTGGTAGGGAGGAATGGCCTCCTAACACTGTTGTCGTCTATCCTAATCAGGTTCTACATTATTTTGTTTTACTGTGTTAGATAGATAAATCTGAATCTGACTGTTAAAGGAATGTTAAATATTCAGTTTGTAAAATGTTAGAAGTTAGTAATTTTTTTTAGATTATTGAAGAAATGAATCCGAAAAGTAATGTGTTAGAATGGAAAATAATTCCAGTCTGTGTTTTTCCACACCTGGAAGGACCAGGCCGTACTCCAGCACGGATAGAGTATTTACAGTAGATGAGAGAAAATGTTAAGAGACTAAATAAAACAGATATGGTTCCGCATTTCGTAGTTAGCAGAGTAACTTATTTCAGTATGTAGGTTATTATTAAAAAGAATAGTAATCTGGATATCTATGTTTATTGTTTTAACAAGCTTATTTATGTAAATAAAATGGAAAATAAATAGCAGTAATCTAGTACAGGTAGAAGGATTAAGATGATAAGAAAATATCTTGGTAGATAAGATTGTGTATTTATAGACAGTAGATTAATTTTTATTCAAATTAAATTACTATGGATGTTAAACTGTGTAATGATAGGTTATATTTCTCTGTGTTCACTTAGTAACTAATTGAAATACCACCGAAAAATCACAGTTGAGTTACAATGTTTACATTCAAATCAGTAAAAAAAAAACTACTAATCATATAGTCTATTTTCTAATAATATCAACTAATCTAAGACTAGTAATCACTATAAACTAAATAGGGTTATATTAAAAGTACTTAAATTATAAAGAGCAAACTAAGATACAAAGTCTATGCTTGTCTTTTCAAAGAACTCTGAGTAAATTCTACCTGTCAGTTTAAGTAAATAAAAACAATGAGAATATGATTTATAAGTAATATAAAAATAAATATCTATCTATGTAAAGAACTGTTTTATAATTATCAAACAGGTTTATACCTATAAAGGTAAACTACAGGGTCGAAACCCTAAACAAAATTTATTTTTACAATTAAAAACATTTAAGCTACAATCCATTTACTTGGATTATTTTATCAAGAAACAATTAAACTACTATAGACTGGTTACAGTCCTTTCCAAAAATATATGTATAGATACAATTTAAAAATATCCTGTCACAACACACCTATAATAATATTAATTTAACCGAATTAACAAATAGTAGAATCCTATTATTATTGAATTGAAGAATTCATTTAGACAAGGGTTTCATTCAGGAAAACCCTAGTTTGTTCATTCTGAACAGGTAGGTTAATTTTATAAATTATACACTATGACTAAGTTACAGTATTGAATAATAACAATAATCTATACACAAAATATAATTGACAGTAATATTCTTTATTAACATTCGGTTAGGGAAAACCCTAACTCACATAGAGTCACTATACAGTATCACTGCAAAATGAGACTGAGCTCGAATACAAAAAACAATGTATCACTTTGATAGGACGTAAGGCTGAAAATTTAACTAATTACAACACCCAGCTCAAGGCCGAGACTACCCAACGACATAGAGAGGGTTTGTAAATAGAATAGAACCAATAGTTTTTAAAAACAAGAAAACCACTTATCTAATGGCGAAACTAGACAAGCTTCCAAGATCGGGGTTTCACCATTGACAACCCTATTACAACCAGGGTAAGAACCCATTCTTTGAACCCAGGGCTTACCGGATTGGAGCCACAAGCCCTCAAAGGAAGCTAGCATTATCTTCATCACGGGTTGCAAGAGTAGTCCCAAAATCCTGCAAGAAGAGCACAATACTGTGCGTTAATTACAAAAATCTTTTTCTATTAAAAACCTAACTGTAAAATTAACATTACTATGAGTCGTTCACTTCAGAATGAAAACCAAGTATTTACCTTTAATGAAAGAGTATCGAACAGTCTAGCGACGAGACTGTCACCAACTGCAATTTGTACATACAAAATCTTCAAACCCTATGACGTCGATGGAGCACAACCAACAACAACGAAGCCTTAGCTTCTCACAGCAATGTCAGGCCACGGGGAAGGCAAGATGGAGCTATGGATAGGCCGCAAGCCAAGTGCAAATAAAACCAATAAACTATCACATAGTAAAACCCACTATGTGAGTGGTGCGCACTGTGTTGTTGATTCATTAGTTACATGTAGTGTTAATACATTCTCGAAATAGTTAGTTAATTTAAGTGTGTGAATCTTATATTAATGAGAGAGTTGATTACTTGGAATATGTATGATATTACTTGGAATATGTGTGATATTTCTTTGGGTATGCAATTTATTTATTGATAAGAAATGATGAAACATATTTACTTTCTTGCGGAATTGGTATTAGAAGTTGAATTCAGTATGATTATTTACTGTTGAATTCGGTGTGATCACAGTGCATGATTAGGTAGAACTGAGAATTATGGAGTTTGGATGTTGTGTTAGCTGCATGGAATAGATATTATGATTCTTACATGAGTGGTCATTAGATTCAAGTTATTACAAAAGTAATATAGGATTTAACTTCTTTAAAAAATATTGTAGATGCTTTATCTTTATGAGCATTCTAGATTTCCAGTGATTTATTCTTGAAGATTTAATTAGCAGTTAACATTAAGAATATATAGTGAGAAATAAATTACATAATAGATTCAACAATTAGGTCGTTCAATTTAATATTGGTTGATTTGGATGATTGTTTGAGAATTAATGTCAGAAGCTTAATGTCTATGCATATATTTTGCTTAATTTCCTTTGAAATAATCGAACTTCCCTGGGTTGCCTACTTAATTAGACAATTAAATCCACCAACATTCACCTCAACTTATTCAGGTAAGGTTCTTCTCCTTCTCCTTCTTTGGCTATCATCACCCTCTTCGAATTTTGAGGGAAATCTATTTCCTTATGGAGTTCACTACATATAAAGCACTTCAAGGGCCTCCAACTCTTAGGAACCATTCTCCCTCAACCCTTACCTCTGAAGGTTTTTATTCCTTGGAGACTAGAATTCATGTCACCCCTCAGTTCTTCTTTGATGGATTTGAAAGAACTCCCTTTTCCTCTAGTCAAATTGTCTCCACCGATTTTGGTTGTGGATTTGTTCCTCATATTCTATTTATCTTCTTCTTTCAACGATAATTGATATGCTTCGTCCAGAGTGCTCACTTTGAGCAGGGCCATCTCATCTTGGAGTTGAAATCTAAGGGTATTGGAATAACTAGTTGTTTCATGTTCCTCCTTGTCTTACAAACTAATCCTAATTTGCAGCCTAAAAATTCTTCTGTAAAATTTGGTATGGATAGGTCCTTCTACCATAGGTTTTGATACTCTCTAAAAAGTATTTGTTTATAATAATATGGCGCAAATTTAGTCCTTATAATTTTTGCCATTTTCGGCATACATATCTTCTCCTTTCTTTTCCTATTCCTCACATGGTAGAGGTTCTCCCACCATAGAGCTCCATGTGATTTCATTTTCTTGTTCGTGTGTTTCCACCTTCCTCCCCATTTGTATTATTTCTCCCAATCATCATTGAGGGGAAGTGTTAGTGTTGATGTATTTGTAACTTTGGAATGTATTCACTTACTGTATTCACTTAATGTATTTGTAAAAGTATTTAGACCCCGAAGATCAAACAGTGACACGTGGCAGTGCGTACAACTTCGCTATGATGAACAGTCCTGAAACAAGTCACCTTGGGAAAACTCTCATAAGTCCCAATTGGAGAAACCAATTCTACTCAAACCTATGGTGCTGGAAAGAGGATAGGAGAGGCTACCTTGGTGTGAAGTTTCAAACATAGAGGAGCAGTACTTTCAGAGATACCATAGAAATAATATAAGGAATTTTCATTGAAGAATTTGGAAAACTAGGGCTTCTTGTTCCGTTAGCTTCCCTCCATTGTTTCCAGAAAAAGGAGAACACTAGATAGCTTGCCTTGAAGAGGTGCATATTTCTATCCAATCAGATTAGAAAGATTCCAAGTTTTGAAAATTAGGGTTTCTTTGACAAACCCTAGATCAGCCAACTCCGAAACCAGGATGGACACCTAAAATCGGTAAGATCTAAACTTCTGCTATTTACATTTGAGGTTCTCATTTCAAAATGACTAATCACACCAGCTTGATGACAAGCTTGGTGAAACTGACAACTTCCAAGCATGGAAGTATTGGATCTCACTAGTTCTTGAAGAAAATGAATTGGACACCTACATAAGTAGAGAGGTGTCAGTTCCATAGGGAGATGAGGTTAAAATACTTACACAAGAATAACTTGGTCAAGGCCAAGAAGATCATTGCTGATTAAATCAAGGATCACCTTATACCACAAGTTTCTTCCCTAAAGACACTTAAAGAGATGTTTGATTCCTTGACCAAGCTATTTGAAGGGAAGAAAATAAATTAGAAGATGACTTTGAGAAAACAGTTGAAGAATGTGAAGATCCAGAATGCAAAGACCAATATATAGTCATACTTCACAAGGGTCTCTCAAATCAAAGAACAACTTGAAACAGTAGAAGAAGAGGTGGAGAATGCAGAAATTTTGATAACCACCTTGAATGGCCTCCCAGGATCAAGGGATTCTTTTATTCGAGGAATTTGTGCCATAAGGAAGTGATTACCTTCAGTAGACTCTGAGAATAGTGAACACAAGATGAAGCTCGACTCATAATAAGAGAAAGAGAAGATGGGAGCAGTTGAAGATCAAGCTTTCACGATTCAAAGAAGATACCTCAAGCGATGAGGAATATGAAGAACTCAATTCTTGAAGAACCTCTTATCCATCTTAGGAATTTGGATAACAAATGATGCTGTTATGAATGAAGAAGATGATGAAGCTGAAAGAAGGAGTCTACCTACAAAACAAATAAAAGATAAGTATTCAATTGTCATTTCATGATATTGTTTTGTTATGCATTTGATTATATTCAGTTGATGTGTTTTGCATGATAGAATGTTTGCATTAATGACTATATACTGCTAATATGCATTTGATGGGTAAGTAGCTCATACAACTCTCCATTGCTACTTATCTAGAATGAAACCTCTTTGCTGACATATTGGATTAGTGCATAATTTCAATGATGTCATGGTAGAGATGGAAGGCATATATAATTTTTCCGTGAGATATGGATGAATGTTGTATTGGCTAAAATAGTTGCATGATCATATCTTTATGCATAAGAATTTTCCATTATGAATATGTCTTATGAAATGTTTCTAACCATACAACTGGTGCATTTGACTTGTAGGAAAGATTGCGTACAATCAACTACAAGAAAAGAAGGATGAGACTTGTTCCGAACAACAAGTGATGATAGTTCAAGAAAGAATCCAAGATGAAGAATAATATGATGATACTTTCAAAGAAAGAAAGAGGCCTCAAACACACTCTAGTTATGTGACAATGTTGAGTGACATCATTGATGTAGATTCTTCCAGCTATAAAGAAGTAGCCAAGAAGAAAGGGAAGGAAAGTACCGGTTCAAAAAGAATGATGTCTAGGATGCGGTATCTGTAAGTTCCATCATGTAGTAGATGGCAACATCATGGGATACAAGGCAAGATTTGTAGCACGAGGATTCTCACGGAAAGAAGGTATAGACTACGAAGATACATTTGCATCCAGTGGGAGTTGAGGCACATGACAGTCAGACTCATGTGTGCAAATTAAATAAGGCCTTGTACGAGCTCAGAAGACACCCATGGGATAACACATACATGAGGAGCTTGAAGATCACCTAGAGTGATGAAGATCTTAACCTTTGCTATAAGGTTACAGATGAAAGCCTATAAAGGATGAAAATCTCACATATGGGTGCCAGAAGAAATTTTGAAAAGGTTCAAGATAGAGGATCTTGGTATTCAGTGACCCTATATGGATACATAGAATATTAGTAGTAGAGGAAGCTACTTGTCACTCTAGTATAGAATGTTTCAATGCATAGAGTACGAAAGGCAGAGGGAGAATGGTGCTCCACTTCAGAGGGAGTGACTGTAGAAGATTCTGAGGTTTGACATGGTACGACAGGATGGACAACTTATTGATTGCTCTCGGCTTTACTGAGAGTAAATAATATTCCAAACTTTGCTTCAAGGTTGAAGGCGGAATACCAATGATGCTCCTATTATATGTTGATGAATTTTTCCCGACAGGAAAAGAGGAACTCATTAAAGTTGCAAGAAGAGGAAACTTTCTAGGCATGTAGGTGTGGCATAATGCAGATGAAATCTCCCTGGCTCAAGGAAAGTATGCAATAGAGATCCTAAAGAGATTCAGGATAATGGACTACAAGGACATGACCACACATATGGCATCGAACTTGAAGCTATTGAGTGTTTCTTCATCAGAGTCGGTTGATGCCATGATGTATCGTCAGATGATTTGTTCCTTGATGTACCTGACGAATATGAGACCGGATATTTTATTTGCTATGAAAACATTGAGACATGTTCACCTGATGGTTGCAAAGCATGTAGTGAGGTACCTAAAGGGTATAGTTGAGTATCGACTCAAGTATGAAGTGAATAAGAAGAATAACCTGGAGGGTTATGTTGATCCGAATTGGGAAGGCAGTTCCATTGATAGGAAGACCACTTCGGGGTGCTACTTCAGTATGAGATCAGGTGCAATCTCTTGGTTTAACATGAAGGAGTCCTGCATGGCACTGAGAACAAATGAGGTAAAATATGTTGCCACTTGCTCGGCTATCTGGGAGGTAGTATGTTTCTTTTGAAAACTACTATTTGATTTGATTAATCTGACTTACATTTTTTGTATGATGCAGAGAGGAGCAATGAAGCTCTAGTATGTGATACAGATTGAGATATCTCGAAATAGGGAGTTCTAGCATAGCCAATGAAGATAGGTTGTCTGAGCATAAAATCCTGGCGAAGCTTGTAGGTGGATCAGACGTAAACGGTCCTATAGGTTGTCCTCGGATCTAATCGATCCTAGAAATTCTCATGGGTTATCCTTGGACATAATCAGCCCTGATGTGATTCTATGCTAGAAATGGCCATAGTGAAGTTCGAGTACTTCAGGGAGAATCTTGGTGTTCTCCGAATCGAGATTCCCTCCAAGGGTAGGTGATGAGATCATGATCCTTTCTGACATGGTGGCAGGCGAGTCCTCCCATGTTCATATGTAAGTGCAGATCCCTTCTGACATGGTGGTAGATGGTTCCTCCCATGGTTAGATATAAGTGTAGATCCTTTCTAACTGGGTTAGATGTAAGTGAGGAGCCCTTCTGACATGGTGGTAGGCATGCCCTCCCATGGTCAGATATAAGTGTAGATCCTTTCTGACTAGGTCAGATGTAAGTGCGGATCCCTTCTGACATGGTGGTAGGAGGGTCCTCCCATGGTCATATATAAGTGCAAAGCCTTTTTGACTGGGTCATATGTAAGTGCGGAGCCCTTCTGACATGGTGGTAGGTGGGTCCTCCCATGGTCAAATATAAGTGCATATCCTTTTTTATTGGGTCGAATGTAAGTGCAAAGCCCTTCTGACATGGTGGTAGGCGGGTCCTCCCATGGTTAGATATAAGTGCAGAGCCTTTCCCCAGATGATATATGGTGTGTCCAATCATGCCGATGGATGTAAGTGTAGAGCCTTTCTTTGGATGGTAGATGGTGTGTCCTACCATGCCAGCAGATATAAGTGTTGAGCCTTTCCTGCTATTCCAGTAAATGTAAGTGCTGAGACTTCCCTTGGATGATAGATGGTGTGTCCTATTATGCTAGTGGATGTGAGTGCTCGGCCTTTTTGATATGGTAGTGGATGTGTTCCTCCCATAGTCAGATGTGAGTGTTAGGCATGCCTTTCTGACGTGGTGGTAGATGTATTCCTCCCATGGTTAGATGTAAGTGCTGGGTGGGCCTTTATGATTGGGTCAGATATAACTGTTTAATAAGATGAAGACCTACATGGAAGCTAGGGATACAACCATCATGAAAGAGGGCTGGATCTGTAGAGCTTCCTATGATGATTATAATTAAGAGATAGCACCAGTTAATCGAGATAGCGAAAGCACTGGTGATGATGATCTAGTGATGATCCAGTTTTGATGATGATCTAGTGATGATCTAGCTTTGATGATGATCTAGTTTCGATGATGATCTAGTGATGATCCAACTTTGATGATGATCCAGACTTGATCAAGAGAAGAATACTTGTGATGATGAATTGTGTCAAGAGAATACCTTTCTAGTTAAGAGGGAGTGTTGATGTATTTGTAACTTTGGAATGTATTCACTTATATATCTTATGTATTGTACCCTGATGTTCCTATCAGGTAGTATCTGTAATGTAATTGAGCCATGTCATACCCCGATGTTCCTATCAGGAGAATCAATAATGTAAACAAGTCATCTAAATTCATAGAGGGTAACCCTCCTTATTGTTCAAGGGTTAAAGTCCCCGCAGTTTCGGGGAACTAGGGTTATTAGACTCTCCTAGAGAATTCGACCCTGGTAAGTTATTGTCAAGTCGGGAATTAGTATAAATAGAGAGTGAGACTCTCTATTTAATACACAGTCACTCACACTTAGTTGTAGCGCATGAGTGAGAGAGAAGGATCTAGGATAAGAGAGAGAACAACTGTCGGAGATCATCTTACTGTCTTTGGGTTTTACTACTGCTATTGGTGCTTATTCTATCTCTGAGGAAGTTGCGGGGTTTTCTCCTTTATGGTTTCCCCGAGGAAAATCTTTGTATCTATTGTCTCTTGTGATTGATTGTTGTGCATGTTATTCTGTCAGATAAGATCCTAAAATAATACTGTCTAATTGATAAAAATCTAACAGTTAGAACATGTAATGATGACTTATGTTATATATTGGTAAAATATCATCTAAAGGCATAAAATAACTCTAATATTATAAATTGGAGTTATCCCACATGCATCATTGTAATTGAATCCTTTGTAACCATTCTCTATATAAATTTGTGGAAATTCATTTATCCCACATGTGTTATGGGATGTATTTTAATATTAACCTCTTGGTATATAAGAGAGGTGAAGGGAAACCTTTTGGGTGTGTGTTTATTGTAGTTGATCACACATCACATGTTGTATATGTCATTTGTACACACATGATTGGGTGATGAAGCTTGATGTAATGTATAAGTGAGGATTCTATGTAATATTGGAGATCAATTTTCAAAATAATGGAAGATGCAACCCTTCCCATGGACATATCCCATATTGGGAAAACCATGCATATTGACATTTTCTTGTTTTTCTCTTTTCTCCAAATTATTATTTTTTATTTTATGTTGTTGGGCAAATAGAAGGTTAGAATAGTAATGTTTTCCATACTTTATATTGTGTTATGATATTATTTCATATGTTCACAATATTTAACATGGTATCAAAGCATGTTTTTATGCTCTACCTTCTTCGGTAATTATTTTATTTGATTTTTATTTTTATGCAACATATTCATGATTTCACTTGGGGTCTTCATATTTTGTAGTTTTGTGACCTGATATACAATACTTAAGTGCTAGTTTTTTATATCTAAGATTTATTCTACATATATTATTTTTTTTCCTTTCAAACCCTAACCCTCATGGAAAAGTGTTTAAGGTAAAATTGGGCGGTGAATTTCAGATAGTTTGTTTTTACACTTTCTATACATATTTTTAAAGAAAAAAATGAAGATCTAAGTTCCTCTCGCAAAAATATGCAATTTAAAAAAAATCATCTCATTTGGAGTTCGAATGGTGGATATATCACTATTTTAAAATCAACTATTTTTTAGTTTTTTTCGTGATGGCTATGCGGACTGCAAATCGAATATCTACCAAGCAACATAAAACATGAAATAAAATTGGAGAAAAGAGAGCAACAAAATAACACTGACATACATGGTTCACCCAATATGGGATATAAACATGGGAAGGGGTACATCTTCCATTATTTTGAAAATAAATATCCAAGATTGCATGGAATCCCCACATATCGATCACATCAAGCTCCGCCACCCAATCATGTCACAATCTCGTGTTGTTGACACAACTTTGTGGATAGGGTTTCACAATTTGTCAAAACCCGTCTTCAATGTGACTCCCTAAACACTGGATCACATAGGTTTTACCCTATCCAATAACACCTACAGAGTATATGCAATCTCACCCAAGATGCTTGAGGGAGGGCTGCAGGAACGAAGTTTCTGTAGTAAAGAGGAGGAATTGCGCAACTTGTTCTTTCCCTATCACAGTGCTAACCAGAGATCCAGACGAGGGTTTAACATAAATTATTCATTATTAGTCTCATGAGAAATCATTCATTACTATTAGCATTAGATCGATTATCGCATCAGTTTGTTCATTCCACAAAGAAATCAACAAGTATGGATTCATTCATTATGAGAATACATCTCATCATTCATAAACATAAACCATCACATGAGTAGATCATAGAATTTAGTTAATTAGATTGCATCATTCAGACCATAGAAACAAAAAAAAAAAATCATAGAAAAAAAGACATCAGATTTCCAACATCATCCATCCATATCATATTACTTCGTAGACCAAAACATATTTCCAAAACACATCTCCTGGTCAACAGCCTCAGACCAAACCTCAAAAAAATAGCTCGCAACACATAAAACATATGATGATCT
Source organism: Pseudotsuga menziesii (assembly GCA_001517045.1). NCBI lineage: Eukaryota > Viridiplantae > Streptophyta > Pinopsida > Pinales > Pinaceae > Pseudotsuga > Pseudotsuga menziesii. The sequence continues at coordinate 123,453 of LPNX010595247.1, read as the reverse complement.
GTATTCAAAAGTTGCCCAAAAAGGAATGATCTTTTACTACATTCCTAATTCTTTATATAGGATTGTTCCTTTACAAGTAACAAAATGGTCAACATCTAACTAACTTTCTAATGAACTTGGATCATAACTACAAAACTACAACTAAGCTAACTTCTTTGCCTTGCGCAATGTTCTTTGACTTTTGTCACTATCGCACCTTGCGCATACAAACCCCCTGCCAGCAACCCCCTAACAAAATATTGTGGCTCGTCCTCGAGCCACGTCAACTGGAAATGGTATATGTGCTGATCTAGACCTTGAATTCGTCATATTCCTTTTTGACCTCATCAACCACTTCCTTTGTCCGTGTGCAAAAAGTCTACGCAATATTCTACATCCTGCGTTGTCGGGTGCTCTTCCATATTGTTTGTGGCCCTCATGAGTAGCTTGTAATGTGTTCACAACCTTCAGTGCCAACTTCTCGTTGATGTCCTGGAATTAATCTGGTTGGCTTGTTCATTGTTGATGTCGTTCTTGTGCTTTCTTTGCTCTCTGTTGAAGTGCCTTCAATTCCGTGGCTTTGTTCACCTACACCAATGGTGGCATTATATTAAGAGATGCTCGCACTGCTGTTAGCTGTGCTTATACTTCATGGAGTTGTGTTCCTAGCTACTGTAGTTTCTTGTCTTGAACATAGACAATTTTAGGGGCGAATTATAGCCCATATGCAAATTTTAAGGAGTGACCAAAAGAAGGTGAGCGAATTTTTAATATTAAAATGGTTTTTTTATTTAATAAATTAGCCCATTTTTTATTATATATATAATTTCCCCAAATTAAATAGCCTACACCGTGAAACTGTGAAAATTCATAAAATGGAATTTAGCCCACTCGATTATGGGGAAAATCTTGACATTCGCCCGGATTTCTTCGGTAATGGAGGTCAAATCGCCAGAAATTTCTAGTTTTGGAGGAGAAACGAAGATGGTTCGCCTAGATTTATGGATGATAGGTTAAAATTTTTGGTATTTTGCCTCTGATTTATGGATCTTTGGGTAAATTGGTCTTAGTTTTTCCTCGATTTGGGTAAAATGGGTTAAATGGACTTAGTTTGTCCTTGAATTGGGTTTGTGGAGCATTTATTTTTCTATATTACCTTCCCATCTTTTACCAGATCATTCCACGTCTATTGATTTGGTCTACATTTGAAAAAAACGTGGAGATTTAGTCATTTTTGTACTCGATTTGGTCTAGATTTGAGAAAAACGTTGATAGATTTAGCTAATTTGGGACATTTTTTTAACCTATATAAGGATGCAAGAGTCAGGGCTCAACATCAAGCTTGATTTCATGCAAACTGTGTTTTTACAGTGGATTTGTGGAAAACAATTTCATAGTGGATGACTCCTAATTGGAAGATATCTGCATTTGTTCAAGGTTCTTTCTATCTGCAAACTTTTATAGGTTAGTTTCTTCTTTAAATTATTTGTTGGTATGTACTGGGGCACCCTTAGGTGCACCCCCTGGCACCTGCACTAACTAAGCTTGTTGAATCGTGATCTATATTCGATTATTTTTAAAAAGATAAGGTACTGACTATCCTCCCTGAACTCTGATGGCTTCCGGCCCAACCTGCAAATAGTGTGGGTCTAGCTATCCATTTAGCGTCATTGTTAGTCGGGTTGGGATGAGTCGTAATTCGTATGGGTCTCACCGATATACAACATGTTTTTTTCAGTGTAGACTATCTAACATCTACGTCTTTCTAATTTTTTGTTTTCTATTTCGATATTTTTGTCTTCTACTCAGGGAGTGGTGGTTTATTTGATTGAATTTTATTACAGGGTTGCACTTTGATCTACGATCTAGGATCCAAGATGGAATTTGTATTATGTTTATAGGGTGCTAATTTCAAATGAAGCTATAACATCTACCTTTATTGTTTATTACCTTTTCTTTAACATCAGTATGGTTTGATCCTTTTGATAATTTTAGCATAGGGAACTATCACTATGGTAGGCATGGTAGCTAGACTGTGTAGTCGTGACCTCTATATATTCTTATTAGCATCATATTTCTCTTCCTCGAGTTCCTTCCTCTACCTCGATTGCCTTCCTCTAGATCTAGCCCTGCATCTTGATAGGAATCTTTCTGGCTATATTGATAGATCGTCTAACATCAAGTGAGGCACAAAATCACATTGCAAGAGGGTTTCCTTCACATTCTCTAGTTATAAATGGTTGCAAACACAACTATCCATTCCTACCTGCTAATCTTGATTGTGATAATTGTTTGATCACTACTCTAGATGTGGATCTAATCACTATGCCATGGATTTTCCTATTGAAGTTTATAGATTTTAAAAGGGAGCCAACCTTATGCGTTAAACCCCTCTTTATACTTTTTATAGCACTGATTGTTTGCCCATGGGTGCGCCTCTCTCCAGAAGCCTCTTTTGCTTCATAATGAGGAATTACGTGAAGGGAAGATAAATATGGGGTATTGCACTTTGATTTACGATCTAGTATATGAGATGGATTTTGTATTATTTTTCTAGGGTGCTAGTTTCAAATGAGGCTATAACATATACCCTTATTGTTTATTAACTTTTCTTTTCAACGTCAGTATGGTTTGATCCTTTTGATCATTTTAGCATAGGGAACTATCACTATGGCAGGCCTGGTAGCTAGACTATGTAATCGTGACCTATATATATATTCTGATTAGCATCATATTTCTCTTCCTCTTCAGTTAGATTAGTTGCTATGGGGGTTCCCTGTTTCCTATCGATACATTTGAAAAATCCCCCATATTGTGGGGCATCTAAAAATATAGGAAGTTCAAGTTTTGAAAATGTTGTGATACTATGTAAAATAAGGGATAATCTCTGTTATTAGATTTCCTATTTCAATTACACTATCAGTTGTGGATGGCTTGCCTATGTATGGAGGCTTTATTGGCAGAGAGTAATTTCTTATGATTGTAAAGTATGTGTGTTTACAATAAATACATCTTAGGAAAGAGATGATAGATTGTCATGTGAAATTTATGGATGAAGTTACAGAGTTCTTGCCACTAATCTATCACTTGCGATATTTTTGTCAAAAAATTAATCTTCTTAATGCCAACATTAGCATATCATCGGTTTAAAAATCGTTTGATTAATAGTTATGCCTCTTAGGGGTAAAGAAAAGGAATTCTAGTTTGGAAATCCCATCATAGTGTAATTGCATCTGGTTCTACCCATCACGAGGACTTGATTATGTGTCCAAATATCACATGTTAGGTGTAGTTTCTATTATTGATGGTGAAGGACATTGTGTTAGACAGGTAGATGGGTAGGATCATTTGTCCCTTTAATGAAAAAAATGGATGAACGACAACCTTTTTGTGTCATGTTGATCTCATTTAAAAGTGGAAAATCATCCAGCTGACAGTTGATAGCTCTTGAACTTGCATTTCCTCCCCCGCCCTTGTCTGCGCCATTGTCTGGTGCAAATCTTGTACAAGTTCTGCTGAAGAACCAAACTAACTGTGTTAGTCACACACCTATGCAGAAGGGTTGATGCCTACATATCCTTGGGTTCAGGGGAAACACAAACAAGTTTGTTCTTAGAGGGATATAACATAGTTTTCTTTGTGGTTGAGGTAAGTTGAGTGTTATTTTGAAACAAATGAGTGTCAGTGCTTGACAGTGGACCTCCTTTTTGCAGTGTGACCCTGTGGAGTAGGTTGTTAGAGTGACTATTATAAGTTCAAAGCCATCCAATTCAAACCAAAGTTCCAAATCGACCAGTTCTAAGCCAATTTTGGCCAAAATTGATCCATAATGATGGGAGATGAACTGGCTAGTTGACCAAATCTGTCTTGAACAAACCAGTTCAAGATTGGATCTTGACATAACTGGTTAGTCGATTGGTTCAGTAATTGAGTTCTCCATCCCCATAAGACTTGCTAGGAAACAACCCAATCAACCTAAAGAAACAAAAGAAAAAAGAAACATGCAAACCCTTCTAAAACCCGAAATACAACTTTAAAAACACTTTAATCCCAGCCAGGTCATCTAGTTGACCTCCTTATTGGAATTGTATTGATATTTTAATATAAATTCTTGAAGTTAATGTAGTAACGTTATCTTAAATTTTAACCTTAAAATTTAATGTAGGACCCCCATTTAAGGATGTCTGGTGATGGAATCAACCCATCAAATCCACATGGAGAACATAAAAAAATCAGGTACATTTTAAGCTTTGAACACACTTCAACAAATTTTTACCATCTTAACGTATTTGCACAACAGACCCTTGTACCTTTTCCTCCACCCCTTGAGCTGGGAACTGGGGCATTCTAATGTTTGAAACCTGGGAAGGAAATAGGCTGCTAAATGGTGCCAATTAATTGAATCATATAATATGCTCAGTGATGCCAAGTTTCCAACTAATTGAAACCTAGGCTATAGTATGCCTAATGGTGCCAACTGATTGAAAACTATAGTATTCCCAGTTGTGTCAATTAATTGAAAACTTTAAAATGCCTGATGCTTCCAATCAAATTTAGAACACCAAATAATACCAATTGTCGAAGCCATTCCATAAGAGAAAGAAAATTCAAAATTTTTAGACTCAACCAAGTCGATCTAATTGTTTTCCCTCTCCAAAAGCAACGAATTCACACTTATCTGAGGTATGTTTTTCGGGTATATTCAACAACAACATGCTATAATACCCTGGTTTTAACCCCGCTTGCATTAAAATACATAGGATACATATGTTGTAAATAATTGTGGTGCGGATCTAAAGGCCAAGGCCCCACTATAGATTTGGTTATGTTGTGTTTCTGATTAGGAATGGTCATCGATGGTATATCGGGACATGCGACATATATTTAATTGTGGCATCATGTAAACACACATTTTAATTAAATAACCCAACCAGCTATGTTCGCAGCAACTAAATTGAGAAGGGGCATGATTCCAAAGGATAAGGAAAGGGGGATGTGGAACATTGAGTCATGGGGGGGAAAAATATGTGTCACCACCACCCTTGGATATTTCCTTTGTTGTTAGTTGAGGCAGCGATTGGCTGGCAGGAAGACCACTACCATGCCCACGCTTTCTCTCCTCTCCATGACGTAGGGACCGTTCTTCCCACTCCCTCGGATCATGGCTGTTCATCTTCCTCATGCAGGATGGGGATAAAAATTTTTACCATCCATTGTGTTGGGTTCGCCTCCTCTCTCTAGCGCTAATTGCCGGTTCGTAATTCTATTCTTTGCAACCCATGCAGAGAACCAACTTCGACCTCCACGCATTGGACGGTGTATTGTTGTATCCATCATAGCGGATCGCAGCATAAATTATTGGGATTTCTCCCCATTGATTGATGGGAGCAGTTTTTCCCCACGCATTGAGTTACATGCAATTCGGAATTGGTAGAAGATCAGGGTGATCTTTCCTGTGAATCCACGCTAAGCTGTGAATGTTGGTCATGTCTTTTAACCATTTTTCCGATCGGTGTAAGTCTCGCAGTGATAGTATTAAAGATTGGTTGCTATGTATTCATGTGAGTGTGTTAACTGTTGTTTGCCACGATGGCTTGACTGTGTTTTTCCCTGTAAACGCTTGAATAGCTGTTTGGATGCTTGCATGCAGTGGATTTGTCCCCAGACTATTTGGGGTTGGTGAATGAGGGCCTAAAGTGCTTGATAAACCTGGTGGGTTGAGAACCACACGGATAGAGCCACTGAGCTAGATTTCTTCTCCATAGCCCCTGAAGAGCACTGGAGGGAAGATCAGTGTCTGAGGGATTGCGTTGCAGAGAAGGGACTGAATTCCTTGTGTTGGGTGTGTGTGGGTGTTCTAGAATCTAGGCTAGTCCTGGTGTTGGTGTCTGTAGCTATTCAGTGAGCTCACCAGCTTAGCATTAGCCTTTCCCAGCTCCTGGATGGTCTGAAAAACCCAACCGTGTTGGCTTGGCTGAACTGTGTACCCTTGTGGTGTTGTTACCTTGGCTATGTGTAAGCCTGTAGTTCCTTGTTCCTTGAAGAATCATGCCCAGCTCGGGGGTAGCAACGTTGCTGAGAGATTAAGGAGCATGCTGGCCTATGGTTGGGTGGAACGTTTTAGCGATGTAGCTAGTTGCGGAACAAGCTCTTTATAAGATAAGTAATTTTGGCTAGTTTACTTCTGCAATCCTATTTACTGTTAATGATCATGATAAACATGTTGAATGCTTGTACGAATATATGTTGCTTCCGTTGTGTATGATAAATGTTCATGTATGTATGTTCTAGTTCAAAGCATTCTCCTTCAGCATTTCATATGAATGAACATGTTCAGGGGGATCTTAGCCCAGATGGTTAACACCATGGTACCGTCCTCTTCACCGGTCAAAGGGTCGGGGACGTTACAGCATGGTATCAGAGCTCATGTTGCAGTATGGGCCTACATGGACCACCAAGATGTAGTGACAGTGGCAGGATTTCTTTCTGCCCAGCAGAGATCAAAAATTTGATGACAGGAAAACTTCCAAAAATTTGCCTAAGTGTTGAACAGTCGGAACACTTAGTGGAAAAGACTTCCAACGTAGCGGAAGAGTTAGTGGAACAGACTTCCGACGTAGTGGAAGAGCTAGACGAAAGCACGCCCGACGGGAACAGTTTGAAGGAAAATCGTGGGAAAATTGTCTAAGTGTTCGATGTCCATTGGAAGAGAATAGTTGTTCGAGCGTCCGCCGTTGCGGATGGAAAAACAACTACGCATCCGACGGGTAAGTTCTCTGACCGCCGACGCCATGAAGAAAAGTTGAAAAATTTTCTAAGTATAGAATTCGTCGGCTATCGGAAAAAGATAGTGGATCGAACGCCCGCCGTTGCGGAAGCCAAAAGCACTAGACTTCCGATGAGAAAAGACCGCAGATACCGATCGGGGTATTCCTTAGCAGATTGATCGACGGAACTTAGTCCATTGCAGAGCCACAATGGCGGCAGGTGAAGAAAGGTTAGGAGCCACTATGTTGGTGGTTGGAGGAAGAAAATGAAGCCGCTACAGTAGCGGAATGAGAAAGAAGAATCGGCCGCAACAGTGGCATTTGGAAATCAAACAATCTTCTGGTGCAGCGGTGGCACAAAGAAGAAGACCTGGCCGCCATGGCGGGTCAATGTTGAAAGGATTTTTTCAATAGCGGAAGGAAACCCAAGATGGGAGACAAAATCAAAGTTTTAAACGGGGAAAATTCAAAAAAAAATCTAAGTGTTGAGACCGTCGGAAAAAGTTCACTGTTTGAGCAGCCGATGCGGCAGTAAGCATCGGAATAAAATAGAAGATGAAGTTGCCGATGCAATGAAAGAAGAGAAGGGAAGGTTTCGGCGGAGATTAGTGGAAGAAGGAGTCGCTGTTTCGGCAGAGATCTTTCGAAGATAGCCGAAACGTCGGAAAAGAATAGTTGTTTGAGCATCCGATGTTTCGACAAGAAGAAGAAGAAAAATAAAATTGAAAATTTTTCTAAGTATAGAAAATGTCGGAGAAAATTGAAGGATCGGTCCGTCGATACGCCGGAAGCCAAAGGAAAATCGGCCCGAAACATCAGAAAAATTTAGTTGATTGGACCGCCGATGAGTGTCGGATGAAAGATGAAGATCGAACTGCCAGAGTATTGGAAGCTTAGAGAACTAGCTGTTCGACATGTTAGAATATCCGATTTCCGATGAACAACGGAGAAGCTAGTGGTTTGGACTACCGAAACGTCGGATTGATAGATGAAATGAGAGCTGATTCTGCAGAGGAAATTTTTGAGTTTTTTAAGTGGGATTTTCCAACAGATTTCGACTTTTTTTTAGGGGGATTTTCAGCTGTTTTTCAGTGGATTTTCAGGGATGAATAGATGTTCTTTGATGAAGGAAATCTTGTGTTTGGGAAAATTTGTTATTTTATGATTTTTTTTCCCAAGGAAAAGGTAAGTAGTTTGATTTATATTAATACTATGCATCTAATATTTTGCTACTAACACATTGTAGAACTATAGATAACTTCCAAGAGTAGTACTCCAAAAAGAACAGTGTGGTAAATCCAGAGGTGGTTCAGTCATGAGAACCCATGATGGGTACGATGCTCAAGATTCTCATGAGCGAGAAGAAGATGCCATGGGAGAAAATGTCCGTAATAGGAATGATGACATTGAGTCCAATGGAAGGAGATTCCAAGAGACACCGTCAGATGTTCCAGCCACCATGAGAAGCTTAATTAAAGCCCAGGAAGAGCAGCATCAATTAAATGCTACCATATTGGAAAGTTTGACAGACTTGCAGAAAAGGATAGATTCTGGATGAGGTACATCAAAAGGCCATAAGAGAAGCACTAGGAGAAGGAGAAGGACTTTCAGTGGATCGTCTGACTCCGAAGAATCCAGTGGATATACAAGTTCATCTCCTCATAAAAGGAAAAGAAGAAGGCACCTTAGGGATCGCTCTCGAGATGAGTTTAGGAAATCTAAACCTATTACATTTGATGGTGAGATAAAGACGGGACAAGAAGTTGAGGCTTGACTTCTTGGGATAAAGAAGTACTTTCAGGTGCAGGACTATTCAGGGAACATGAAGGCACGAGTTGCCATATTCAATCTGAATGGAAGAGCATCCATTTGGTGGGAACACTTCAAGCAAGTAAAGAGGATCAGTGAAAGGAAACTTAGGTGGAAATAGTTCAAGAAGTATTTCAAGCAGAAATACCTCTCTGACAGGTGCTATGATGAGAATATCAAGGAGTTCCATGAGTTGAGATTGGGACAGCAAACCATGGATGAATATGCAAATAAGTTTTTGGGGTTGTTGAGGTATGTCCGGTACATCAGAGATGAAAAAGTGAAGGTCCTGCGTTTTCTGAGTGGATTACCTTAGTCTTACAAAGATAGAATTGAGTTTTATGAACGTAGAACTCTTGAAGAAGCAATAAGAAAGGCTAAGTATTGCTATGAGCAAAGTAAAGGAAAACCTGATCACCATAAGGCATGGAAGGACAAGAAGAATGAAAAGTGGGACCAAAGAAAGAAAGGTTTCAAACCTTCTAGATTTAGGAATCAGCAGAAGCAGCCATCCCAAGCTGCGAGTGATCCAGTTGGAGTGATAGGTGGAAAGCCTAAAGAGCCACATCCAAATAAAAGTCCACTCAAATGTTGGAAATGTGAAGGACCTCACTTGCGTAGAAATTGTCCACTCGAGAATGAGAGTGCAAGGCCAACTTACAATATTCAAGAAGTAGAAACAGTGGGTCAGCTAGAAAGGGCACTCCCTAGGATTTATGCAGCACTGGAGGATCACCAGGAAGATCACCAGTCAACTGTGGTTGAAGTAGCAGGTAAGATTGTTGAGCAACCTGTTTCTATTTTAATTGACCTCGGTTCTACGCATAGTTACATTACCCTAGAGTAGTGGAGATTTGTGCTTTTAAGAAAATAAAGCTTAGGAAGTCTTGGTTAGTTCAGCTAGCCATTGGAACTAAGAGAAGGGTCAGGGAAGTGGTAGAGAAATGTCCATTGGTCATGC